>CALYDF020001811.1:0-39037 GCA_944474145.2 Dicrocoelium dendriticum
AGCGGTCTTATTCATGTTGCATTTCCTCCATCAAGAATTGTCATAAGTAGGTTAAGATTTAAGCCCAATCAATATACATTTCTTGCACCCATTTGGATGCATTTTTGGTATTTTCCACTATCTGCCACTAATCTAATACAACTGCGTCATTAAATATGAATTTCGCAATTATAAAAATGGGCTGGATATAGATTGCACAGATGACAGTTAGGTAATAAATCCCGCTTTTTGACCAACGACCGCATTTTGATAGAACAAAGCATCTGATCCTTTATCCTATTACACGAAATCAACTTCCTAACACTTTTATTGATAACTCGTTTCATTTGGATAATATCAACAAACCGCGAGTTACGTGCAGTGCCTCTTATTGCTTTTCAAAAAATCGTTACGGTTGAGCGATAGATTTCCACAGTTTTGTATTTTAAATAGACATAAATATTGGTCGTTAATAAACCTATTGTACTAAAACACATTTAACTGACAGTTAAAATTTGGGCAACATCTTGGTATATTTATTTTCTTCGAGTCATCGAGAACAATTCATTTTGGTTTTTATGAAAGTGATCGGTGATTTTGTGTATAAAGGGTAACTTAATGTTTTCGGCCGTAATTCCTAACTGCTGGTCGTGGGAGCGCAACATATACGTATACTGAGTGGTTTACATCCAGACACAACTAGATATTTTGCTATGATAGCCGTGCATTGACAAAAGTTGACTTTTACCGGTTACCATCCATTACAATGGTGCCCTCAGTCGCAGTCACATCAAATTGTGTTCTATTATTAAAATACATACTGAACAATTGTACCCGTCGAACTTCAGTAAGGCAACATAATATATTTTATTATTGCTAACAGTGGAGCTAAAAATTCTTGTATTAAGGGAATTAGTTTTTCTTCGTCTTTTAATTGAGTTTTGATATTCGCGTCACCGGCCGAATTAACACTACCGAGTAAAGTGACCTTAAAATTTTTCCATCAAAGCATTCACCAAAATATTGCTAATTTTGATGTAGATAGCGCAAAAGCCATGTTTTGCGGCAGAGTGGTAATGACCAATAGAAAAAGTCACTCTAGCACACATTTCTCAACTCCTGATAATGACGAACTGAGAATGAGCTTTTATTACAATGGCACTTACTCTTTATTTCCACATATCTGATAGCAATACAAAGCCGAGATAATAGGCGTGTAGGCTTTACCGCGCAAAATGACGTGGCTGATAACAACGCTCTTGCTCGAATTCATATTACAGTCAGGAAAGCTTCCCGACACACCTGTAATTAATACCCTGAGCCATGCGACTAATCCAAAAATTGGAGACGCTCTCTCGTCTTGGAATTTCACGACTGTAAATTAATTCGTTTTCGACGTTTCTATTAAAATGTTCAGAATCAGAAGGTCTCATTCTATGTCCAGTAATTTAACCGCCCACGAGCAGCCTAATAAATATGCAAATCATTTGGAAACGAATGCTTTTATGGCGAACAAAGTTTTCTATTTATGTTGCTATCCTTGATGCTATAGGTGTTGTTATTGAAAGAAATTAAGTCAGATAGTTATTGTTTAAATTGCGATGGCAAATGAAAGGATATGGCTAATCTACATTGCAATAAAGAATATAATTTCAAACAATATTAGTAAGTAATATATTTACAGCTTTATAAATTAAGCTTTTCTCAAAGAGCTGAACTCTTAGCAGTCAAAAAGCAAATAGGTTTTCTTTCCGACTTGATGTTTTAAATAAAAATACTGAATTATAAACCTTTATGCTTAGGCATATTTATATGCAAAACACATTGAAATGTTAGACAAAAGCTAGTAGTTGTATATCAACGGCCTTGTCAATTACGTAGATGACCTTACTAACGCATGCAACGTGGGGAAAGTTACATAAATAATTGCTATGTAAAGGTAAAATAGTGGTATGAATTTATGGTTAATTTTATATTTGCCGCTGTTGTGCACGTGATGCTTTAAAATAAGTAATGTTGAATATTCCTAGAAAATTGCACTACAGATTTTGCAACCATGTATTCATTGCCACTTATAAAATAGCTAAAAGAAATGAAAGTGACACAGGAATTCTCTGGCATTATTAGCAGCACAGACATTTCTCATTCATAGGCCCTTAATCTGGCCACTAATCTAATGGGACACAATTATTAAAATTAGATAATTGTAATCCAAAGTTTTCACGCAAGTAAGAACAAACAAATATTTCAATTATTATCCCTCCAATAAAACACGGTTATCCACAAGTAAGGTTGTCATTTGTAAATCAAGTTACTTTTTGATATTAAATACGTAAATTCAAAGCCAACTCTCGTGATTACGTTGTTGCACGTGAAGCAAAAGTACTGAAGAACGTTGGTGTTTATTCGTATGGAATAATAGCACAGTTGATACTAATATATCATGCAAGATGTATATGGCATTTGTTAAAAAGTACTGCCTCTTAACCATGTTAAAATAGAAGCTCCCTCCTTAGACTTAATTTAAAAACAGAAACGACGATAAAACCCTTTGTCATTACTGCTTTAAACCCACCCGATATTATTGTAAAAATGGGAGGATCATCTTCTCATTTCCCAGAAAGTCGATGTAGCTGCAAACCACTCGAACTATTCTGCCACAATTCCCACTGAAACGACAGACCGGATTATAGCCTTGAGGAAGTAGTAGCCAGGCTGAAAGGCAAGCTCAATCAATTCAGCACATACAATCAACAAACCCTAACATTCTGTAAACACCTTAGATGATAAGATGCAGTTACATTAGACCGATTGAGCACAGTTGCTTCCTTATTAGACTCAGTTACATCCGAAACGCAAGAACGCCTCCGTAGATCGCATAATGTTATCAGTTTTAACCGGCCTGATAAAGTGAACATCGAGAGAGTAACAAATATCCACTTAAAAGCATGCAATTTGAATGGAGTCTCCTGTCAATGCTGAAGACTGAGGAAAAAGGAAAACATGACCACATGTCCGATAAGATTGCGTCCAAATATGTAGGCAGTTGTCGCACAAACTGATTTCAAAAACATTATGACCAAATAAGATGGAATGAATTTTCAAAGGCGACTAACAATGAAACTAAACCACCCGCCCATCACAACCCCATGTTCCTAATAAAGGAGCCAGCATTGACCTTGCCATCAACAATGTCGAGTTCGATAATTCAAACGCGTCATATAAATTAGGCAATTACTGGCATCGCATTTTGCAGCGGCCTAATAAGAGGTTCTCAGTGTGCAGTAGTTATGAGCCCATACTTAAAAATGCCAACCAACCTGAAGATATAACCACGCAGAAATATGCTGACCAAACAACCAAATCCTATGTCCCTTTTCCAAGCCGCGAGCCTTTACAAAACAGTACAGTAAATGCACCTAAGACCTATCAAGAACAAGACAATAACACTGATCGTCACGTTGGCATCACAAAAACAAATATAATTCCGAACGGAAGGAAACAATATATGGATTATCAATGATCAAACGAGGAATAGGCAAAAACTGGGAAAAACACCCTGCCGGAATTTCTCCCATAAAAACTCAAAGCTTAGTAGATCTGAAAGCACCACTACTAGAATGTAGAGATATACAGCTAGGCAAACTGAGAAACTGTATTTCCCCAAGCTTCCATATGCAACACCAACACTCTTAACGGGATAAGTCGCAGATAGTTTGTCAAATACTTACCCAAAATATCACTGGCTGTGATTATAAATCCCGCAACCTCAAGCTGGTAAAACCATTATACGTGCGACCCCGAGCTAGCAAACAAAGTGTTGGTCGGCCACACGGACTTTCAGGGTGCAACCGCTATCTACCTCAAGAAAAAAGTCATCCACAACCGCCCCCTGTATTACTCAATTGGTAACAACACAATCCGAAGCAAAAGGATTTTGTAGACTTCAGCGTCCCCCAACCTCTGTACACTACGGATGAAATTCCTTTTTTAGATCATCGTACACCAGCAAATCATACCCCACCAATCTAGTTCCCATCAACTGCGATTATGAATAAGAGAATAATCCAACTACTGGAGTATGTAAATAGCAATTGGGTGTTACCCGGCCGAACATACTGCACTACCATGACGCGTTTCGATGTTATTAAATCTCATCAGATAAATTTAGCAGGCATCGAACACGCGACCATCGGGATGCTAGTTTTGACCTATAACCCTAAGCCAACGGGTCAACGGAGTATGTACTTCATGCAATACAGTAAAAGCTCAATGTGTCCCAGTTACTTCACAACATATCGATCTTAGATACAATGACGAAGAAACAAACATTGCCCACCATTTTTATTCCAATTTAACAATGTATTTCAAATATGACCACATTAACACACTTCTCTGTTAACTAAATTAGATCTACTTTCAATACTTTTATTTATGAGATCCCTCGATACTTTTTATCACTGAAACGTGCTGCACACCAGAAATTAGTTAATCTCAGCTTAACATTTTAACCTATAAACTTTCCGCAAGAATCGTTAACATAAACTTGGTGGTGACTGTGTCATTTATATTCGAAAAACCTGACTGTAATTCAATCAGATCTAACTATGCTGATAGACGTAGAATATACACAATGGATAGCAATCCCATCTACTGATGTTCTAGTAGGTTGTATCAATTGGCCGCCCAAACCACTCAAGGAGAAATCTAAAAGCTAATTGATACGATCAATGATGCTTCAAGCACCACATACAAATCCAAAATTATGTGTGGAGATTTCAATTTACCACATGTTAACTGGATGCTGTCTACACTCAGAAACACTGCAGGCATTGTGAAAATCATCTCATGTTAGAAAGCCAAACGGAAGTGCGGCCACCTTAGATGTTGTATGCACGAAGCGGAGCTCTTAAATTCATATATTCATTGCTAATCCATTACCTGGATGTGATCGCAACACCGTGCTTTTTGGTATGACTATTGATTCAGTTGAACGAACAAGCAAAGTTCTAGAATACATTCGCAAACTCCATCCTGTGGTCTGGTACTCATTTAAGTAACGTATCAGTAGCACGCATTGGAATACGTCATTTCTAACTCATAACACTTACTTGGCTGCAAATGATTTTATTAACAAGATTGCATTTGGTGTGGACCTACTGGCACCAGACGTATGGAGAAATATCCAGAAACGTAATGGCGAAATCAAGATTTTGCACAAACCCATGACCAAACCAAAAAGACTTAATTCGCTATATCGCAACAACAAATGATTCGCAACAACGCTACAGATACCTGCGAATGTGTTACATGTGTAACGTGTAAACCAAACGGCCAAACTCAAAGAAGAAAATTAGGTACATAGAAATCCAGAGATAGTAGATAGATTGACGCAGCTAATCAAAAGAAAAAACCCTAAACACCGTTAAATAATTAAAGCGTTGGCTCCAGATCATGGTTCGATAACGCGAAGTCCCCTGCATATATGAGGCTATCAACTGTAGTTTTGCGTCACGCTTTGTCCCAAAATCTTAGCCGTTTCATGCACAACTTCAAAAAAAGGACCGAGCTACGCTTCAATGTCCCTGTGACGTTGAAACAGGTGCAAATTGCTACCACATCCATATAACCATCAACTCGTACAGGCCAAAATATCATCTCCCCAACTGTCATAATACTCCTAGGGAAATACTTCGCTCTACTGTTATTAAACATCTTCACATATACCTTCACTACTGGTTGCTTTCTATCTCAATGTATGCAATCCATTATAATGCCTAAGCACAATGGTCGCCTGAAACATAAGATGTCAAGCTACCGCCCAACAAATCACCCCACTGCTGCTTCCAACGCCACAGAGTGAATACTCAAGAAGAACATTGTTCAATATGTCATGAGACTGGATCTGATCAATGGCACACAACACCGCTTCCTCTCAGGAACTTCCTAGGTTACTTGCCAGCTACAATTTCACGGTTACGTCATGATTATAATTGACTACGAATGACAATTGTTAAAATTCTGTTGGACATGCAAAAGACGTTCGACCGCATGCCGCACAAGCCTCCACTCTCTGCTCTAGAGGCGCATGGAGTTAGAAATCCTCTGATGATCTGTTTTGACTCATACCAATACGGTCCAACTCAGGTATTCAGAGACGGTCAACAATATTAAACACCGAAACAAATAACCACAAGCGTCTTCCAGAGAAGTGGATCAGGGCACTACTTTTCCTAAGCTACATAAAAATCGGACGCGACCCGGTCAAACATGGACACACATTTCTGTTTACAGATGACGTCAAACTGGTCGACTCATTTCATCCAGCCCAACTACGAATTTGTCTGGGAAACATTGGTGACGAACTATCTAAACTAAATATATTTAGTGAACGTTTGGTAATGAAGTACGCCGCAGTAAAACCCAAAGTACTTCGGTACAGATGCCGCATCCCAAAGTACTATATCACGCTTGCTGGAAACGGGATCCCAACGTCTGATTCAGTTCGCGAATTAGGAATTCGGTACTCCAATTCCTTCAATTTCTCCTCGAACGTGTGCATTATCAGGTTGCAAAACCAAGGCATTTATGCGGATATATCACCAGAACTTCCACCCTACCCGAGGCAGGACTTGAGTCACTCAAGACAATAGTACCACAGACACTGGAATGCTTTACTATCGTTTCCAGCCATTTGTGGACGAAAGGCAGAACGGCTCTGGAAAACGTCCAAAGATTATTTACCATGCATGTCGTCAGGCGCTACTATAACTTGAGTTATATTGATCGCTGTCAAAAACTACAACTAGAATATCTTTGGATGAGACACTTAAACAACAGCCCCGCTCTATTTTACAAGCTTTTAATCCAACGAATTTACGTAAGCAGCACCACGGTTGAAGTACGGAAGACTGCCGTCTACCTCACACGTAATGGCGGCTACTTGATACTCACAAAGTTTGTAAAGCATAAAACTTGATCGAATTTCTTCTTAGTGT
Source organism: Dicrocoelium dendriticum (assembly GCA_944474145.2). Classification (NCBI taxonomy): domain Eukaryota; kingdom Metazoa; phylum Platyhelminthes; class Trematoda; order Plagiorchiida; family Dicrocoeliidae; genus Dicrocoelium; species Dicrocoelium dendriticum. Next base: position 6,978 of record CALYDF020001811.1, read on the forward strand.
GATGCGCTGATCTGTGGAAAAAATTACCTTTACACTTACGCATGAGTGCAAGCTATGTCACATTTCGAAATTCCCTAGAGACCTTTCTTCCTATATCAAATGTATTGAAGATCTTTGATTCGGTGAAAACTCTAAAAACATTGATAGAATCTGGTATGAAGTACATAGGAGCAACTATTTGATTACAACTAGCTTACCCACCACATGTCATTAACTACAATATATGAAGCTGTGTCTGTGCAGCCTAGTATCAACTCCCTTTTATTATCTACTCATGTGCATAACGAACTGACAAATAACGATGAAAATAATGGTAAATTTTACCTATTAGTTGCTCGGATCAAGTACACGAGGAATAAATCATGATCCGAAATTCTGTTATTTGAACTTCTTTTAATAATCTCACTTACGCCGCATAAAACATGAAACTTCTTAACTATACAAACGATCGCTCCCGATTAATCGGCAGTGTAAAGTTTGTCGGTAAATATGCAAATTCATTTATTTAAGAGATGTACAGCATAGAGTATATTGCATATAATTTAATTAATGCGCAGCGGGCTACACAGTTAATTTAAGTGCGTAAATACTGCATATCGTTGAATATAACAACAAAAGCTTATCGATTTCGATACGATATATATCACCATAAGCATAACATAACGTCGTTATACACAGGTCGTGTTTAAGAGATTATAATCTAATCTTGATAAGCCTGGTACAGAAAAAATGTGGTGATCTCTCTGCCAAAAATTTTACATAGGAAACATGATCGACTCAGGTCAGACTTAATACTTTTTGAGCTGCGCAAATATTAAGCCGGGATTGGTATAAAATATCAGACACAATGTTCTATTTCAGTTGAATGCGTCCCTTTTGATTCCAAACGACCGCTTCAGAAGGTCAACATTAATGTATTACTTGCATATCACATTTCCCTTGTTATACTGGTTGCCTCCGTACTTATTAGTGGCAGTATGCAACTTCTAATCATTTAACACTGTGCAACTACCGAACAACATTTCTTCTCATATAATGTAACTCGACCTTGAAAAGTTATATTTAAACTTTACTGCTACCAAGAGGAAACCGAGTATAAAACATAGCGGCATGATTTCAAGACCACAGCTAGTCATGCAAAGACTATGAGACAGCATTGTCATTTTTGAGAGATATTCCGCCTCTTACTTGTGCTAAAGTTAGAATTTTGCCTGTACTTCAAAAGGCTACGTTCTTTACGGTCTTCTAATTGGATGTGAAGTTGCACAGAAATTAAGCAAAAGTGCATGCAAACTACGCCTAGTAATTCACAACCAACGGCTGTAAGCACTGTTCGTTGCAGAGAACTATTTGCTTGACAGAAACCTCGTTTTCCATACTAAATTACTCTCTGTACGTCACCAACTAAATCAGGGATATTAAGCAACCGAATTTGCAGCAAATGCAAAGTAAAACTAGCAATGTTCGCTTCAAAGTTCTCACATAATTACGATGTTACTTATTAACGAACAATAGTTTAAACAACAATACTGCTTCAGTTCCTTCCTGGACTAGCCTGGATGCATTCATTTTTTCACTTATGTTTTGAACTTCGCCGACGCAATCAACAGATCTATCTTACTTAATACATAAATAATTCAAACAATGTTTAGCATAATTCACCAGCACATACAGCCGACCAGAATATCCGGCTTTATTCGAATAAACTTATTGATTAATATTTTTCTACGACCATAAATGTAAGAAATGAACATCTGGATTCCGAAGACGTTAGTAAATAAGTTAACTAATTACTTGCATATTCTACGTCGTTAAAATATTCTTTGCGATTTTTGAACGTAAAAATAATCGCTAATGACGTTGGTCTTCTTATGAACATTTTAATTCTTTAAGATAAAAAGTTAACATGAGTTTGGAACGTAAATATGTGAAGCTAGTCGCAAACTTCATTAAATTTAGTGTGAACTTTGGTGGCGGTGAGTAAAAAGCCAGCACGAAAATTTTCGCATTAAATAAATCAATCTTAAGGCGCATGTTCCTCTCACATTTGCAACGTCTTAGTTAAAAGGCTGATGTGACGCGAACGCTACTAAATTATTGGCAAACCAGCTGTAATTCTATAGTTCTCCTTTTTTGTAAATTTATAACATTCCTGTTCCAAATATCATGCCGACTTTCCATTACTCAACTATTGATATTTGATGACCAAACGTTTACAGGTTAAATGACCACTGAAGCGTTGTGCAGAATCATAAGCGGTGTTTTCTTCCACGGTGGTATATACATGCTGCGTCCATCAGATATAGATTTCCATGCCGAAAAATATTAGTACTGAAGTAAGAACTAGCAATATAAATTTGTTTCACGAAAATTTGTCAAAATATTTCTTACTAGGACAGCCAGTGGTAAACAGCTATTTAGTTGACTTATCATCATTCAATCACGCTGACATCTTGTTCTCTCTTACGGATAAGAAAAAATTGCTAGCATAACCCGCTTTTGTTAATTATAATATGTTTGACATACTGCGCCTTTTCTTTTGGAATTTTTCTCTTATTCATGCGATTAAAAGAAAACATGCGTAGCTCGAAGGTCTTGTCGTCCATGTGTGCCGGCAAGGTGACAACCGAGATGTTCAGTAATACATATTGATTGCATCAAATGTAAGGTAGCTTAAGTTTAATATTTTGCTGTGAAATGGTTTATAATATATCTATATATAATCACAATCTATTGCATATATTGTGCCATCGAAACCACGGCGGATTAGGAAAACAGGTTAAGAGTAAAAAAGAGAAGTAGCAATGTTTTGTTCATGTATCCAATGTTTGAGTTTTTTGATGTATTTTATTGAGGAAGAAAGAGGAATCACCACAACCAGCAGATATATACAACTGCCACTGAGTTTGGTTTCGAGCAATGACTTCCAACGTCTCTAACCAGCTGCACTCATTATCCTTGGGACCCCATCCAGGTAGTCGGAAGCAGCCAACCGTGGCCAGCTGTTTCGTCAGCTTTTACTTCAAGATACTCTAAGTTGTAGACTATTCTCATACCGCCTGCTCCAACCCTGTATAGCGACCGCCAACAAGACACTTGGCAGAAGAAGCAGTACGGGCCTACATCTCCATGTCCAAGCCATGGTAATTAGCGCAGCGAGACAAACTCCTCGAGGGAGTGACTGTCTCCACTCAAGACAAGCCGTCCAACTTCAAATTAGTTATGTGAATCAGCCACAACACACGGGCGATGGACAGCAAGCAATGGTTCTCAGTCATGGAAAAGCGCACGCCAATTCTCGCAAACGTACAATAGTGCAGCGCGGACAACAGCAATATAAACCCATCCTTCTATGGAGAGAACGAAGTCATGGTGGCGCCATAAACGCCTCAGCCTAGAGAAGACGATAAGAACTCTTGAGATACCCATAGAAACCCCGTTTCCAAACGGCCCCGCCCCAGTTATGCAGTTTCTCGGGTATACAAAAATCCGTACTAACTCTGAATTTTCCCCATCAAAGGTGAATGCAGGTAGGAGCAAATACCTCTCTGGAAAATGCTTTTCACTTGGATGGTGAAAAGTGCATGCCATACTGTGATGATTCAATCGACAAGCAGTTAAGTAGAAGCTCATGTAGCTGCTGGTAAAAGCAATCGTTGACTGCAACCGGGCTGCCATCTTCAGGATCTTAGGCGGAGATGACAAACAGGGCAGGAGTAACATCTCTGCGCTTACTTAAGTTACATGAACCTCGTAGTCTCACTGCACATAGCCGACTGTTGACCGAGATCCAGTCAAGTAAATTGACATCAACCATATCACCCATTGCAACCTCGACACCAGCTTTGCCAGAAGTACCGACCTCTGTGTCTCCTGCAAGACGCGAGTGGTATGTAATCTCAGGGTTTGCCGGAGATATCATTCAGATGACGGTACTGGTCTCTTGCAACCTGGTTTTGGGAAGGCGACCGACCTCCACCAATGGAGTCTCAAAAATGCGGGCCACACATGGTTGTCATCCTATCTGCATTTGAGTGCGCACATTGAATGCTGCAAGGCCGAATGGAGAACCAGGACGAAGGAATGCTTGTACTTTGGTTGAGTGTGCAGGTGTTGTAACCAACGAGCAACGAACACCAAACGTTTGGCTCAGTATTCTGTCAGATGCGACCAGTGAGCCGTTGTTGACGTTTACCGGGAAAGACATAGGTGCAGTTGAAGAACGGGATGTGGAAAGACCTGCGAGTGGAGGTTGAGCAGCAGAGACAGTGAAGCCAGTAGACATAGCAAGATTGAAAGGAATAGGATACTTCATTCATGGTACGTCAGAAGGATTGATACTACCCGGTTGCCCTGGCCGAAATAGAGCGTTCTCTTAGGGGGCCCAACTCAGATTATTTTATCCGGGATATAACTTACAATCATCAGGGCGATATGAGGATATTGCAAACCCGTTGGGAGTCGGTGAGCAAACAAGTAGTCCATAAGTCTTTAGGACCGAATTGGACCAAATGTACAAAACGCCGTTGAATTAAAGCGCCACTCTGGGAGAAGTAAAAAGCAGTGATTTTATTTAATGGCAAGTCACAGCCGCCAGGCCACATTGTTCTTAAAAGGAAATATGTGGCTTTAAATATGGATGACTCTTGCCAGGCAAACACTCTCCACGTCCTGGAACATTGCCGTCGAATCATTCGCTGTCATAAGCATAATCCCGAACCATCCAGTTGGCATCAAGAGGAGATTGTTCGACAAGCCAGTGATTAGAAATATATGTTACTGGTGACGCGTGACTTTATCGTCCGTAAAACTAATTAACCCATCAGTTAAATGGATCTGCTTACATGGCATGTGGTCATGTCACCGACGTTCAAGCAAACTGCACATATATATCAATATGGTTTTTTTCAACATATTAGGCAACAACACGAATGCAAATTAAACTGCATTCATCTATCGGAAATACTCCAAAGTACACCTTAATTGCACCTTGTAAGCCATTTGAGATACGTAAACTGATTATTATTCTTAACATATTTTCGGAAGTCTTATATTTAAATTCACTTAATGCGTGTTAAATTATAGCTATTGGTGCCACCAATGTTTTTCTAGGGGTGCTGAATTACAACCTAAGGTGGTGACTAGTGTTTAGTCGCTTTAATGCCCTGCGATAATCATTTGATTTAAGCTATGTCAATGATGAAATTATGGGCAAGTTTAAATAAGGAACCGTTTGGGAAAATGTGAGAATAAAACCAGGAAGGAAGAATCCGATATCATTTGTGTATATACTGCCAATAACTCACAAATAGTATTTGACCGTTAGCTATGGTGTTCATGGAATGGAGCTGGATTTTTTCTACTGAAGCTGTCGTAAATCCACAGAGGCGAAATATTACTTGGGCTTTACCAGGGCTTTACCAGGATGATGATTGTCAAACAGATACAATTTCATAACTTTACCGTTACTGAAACAGATCTTGGAATTTAGACTAATACAGAAATTAGGATTATTACTGAGAATTACACAGTAGATGTCGGGACTTGCGTGTAATAATTGTGCCAATTTATGCACCTATATTTATTATTGTCCTTTTGGTTGCAACAGGAGGTCTCAAATAATTTAATACAGTACGTGGGCGTGCGAGGAAAGTATAAGTCGATTACACACCAGCAAATTTTGTGTACATTTTTTCTACTCTCGCTATCTTAATATTTGGTGATTCCAGCATATGATTGCTAAATGTTCCACTGACGATGTTGCCTCTTTTTTGAAGAATATGTCGAAATTTTTGAATTTTTTGAATCATTCCTTTACAACCGTACAGGATATGAATAATGCTTAATTTGCTACTTGGTTAAAGTAGCTGGCCATACTGATATACACAACTAGAAAAAAATGTGGCAACTCATTTTTAGCCCGATATATTCCAGTTTGTTGACAGCATTAGATCTCTAAATGTAGCTAAATCCAGGTATTTTCTTTCAAGGTGAAGGCTTCTTTTAATCACTGATTACATGAAGCAAAATTTAGGCAAATTCTCCAATAATGTAAGCGTTTAAGACATTACTCTATCAGTTTATCCACAATGTCTACTTTTGCACTGTCGAAGAGTTATGCCGACAAAACTACTGGCTAGCTTTGGATCCTTAGTCCGCCGATGCTTGTATCACTGGACTGAATAAACTCCCGCTGAGTGAAATGTCCGAACTGATGCTATGTCTGACATGATGCGTAAAACTATCGGCTCCGTAGAACAAACTGAGTTTTATTTAATTTAATCAAGCGACAGGAATATTATTTTTGCATGCAGTTTGCACCAAGTGAAGGTCTGACTTTCCTAAATGTTTAAATGTCACGTCAACCAGATGGCTCACTGCCGCGCAGGATTCAAAGAAAAACAACATGAAAGGGTCGATATACGCACTTCTACAGATTTGCGCTAAGTAGACAACACAAAACCCAGTCGGGTGTCTTGTTGAATGAATAAGAAAAATATGAGCCACGGACCCAGTAGAAGTAGAACACGCCGTAATAAGAAACATGTTCCTTAATATTGGCTATCCCTAGGCAATTTTTGGTTAGAATAAGCGAACTGGCGGTGTGATCAAAAGAACACTAACAATAGATGCAGTTTAAGGAGGAAGATAGTTCCGAAATTTCAGCAATCAATTACAGGTGGCCTTCATTTACACGCATGAGGACGCACGGTTACGTGTTGGCTTCACTTCCACGCAAACGTCACATCTCCAGCTGTGAGATTAATTCTCTGTGGATGTCAAATCCTTTGTGCCTAGCAAATTAACTGTTCAATCGGGACAAGCCTCATAGATCACATGACACGACGCTTTCCTGTACGCGTTTGCAAGCATCCATAATCTAAGATAAGCAGATGATTAAACAAAACGTGCACCACAACAAGAGACGCGAAAAAGCCCAAACGAATTATCCTCCCCAAGTTTAGCCGATGTTGAGTCCTGGAATTGGCGGTGCCGACCGCGATTAGTTTCAATAGAATCCAAGTGTATTTGCGCCCACAGATTATCAGGGATTTGGCTTTTTCTTAGTCTGATCTATTCCGGGTTGTTTAAGTGTAATGGAATCACAACGACGTTGAAAATAGTAAGTCCTACATTTTCTACTGATTTCATACAACCTAGCTTATCATAAATATTTGACCTTGATGTCCATGGCCTGACGGTGAGTTACCTAAAACGAGCTTGTTTGCTACATCGCTTTTCACAACTTACTCAAAAAAACGTGTGCTTAGTCAACCATATATTTCCTACATTTCAAAAATTGCTGTCTCAGGAAATTTATGTGGAATTCATTATATATGGTATGAAATATAAGCATTGCTGTTAGACAAAGTTCAAATCTGTTTAATCCAGAAGTAAGATAGAGGATAAAGCAAACATGCGGTGGATAAAATAATAAGGATTGTGGGGATTATTTTAATTGTAGTTAAACATCTTCAAAATCATTTTCCATCTCGGTCCCACTGGATTGCGGATTAGGCAAAAACAACGCCAAATATTACTTGTCCTCTTCAAAGTTGCAGCCCCGATGCTAAATACTAAGCATCGATTTTTAGCAACAATGGAAAGGCGCTTTGTCCGCTGAAAGTATTCGGAGCTTTACAGTATTTTCAAGCAAACACATGGCAGCTAAACTGTCAGACAGCCACCGCGAAATCAGGAAAGGGCTAAATGGAATTATTGCTCTATTGGGACTCGTCAGCAGTGTGCACCCAACGAATTCTATCAGCATCAAACAAAATGACCATAAACTTACCAGACAGCGACTTATGCCACTATGCTGTGTGGGACGACTGCGTTCCGCAATCACTGCTGTCTACATGTGACATATTGCGCGCATCATCCTCCACAGTCATGCTGCTTATGACGGGGCAGAATAATAAATAAATAAACGTTTTACTCCCGAACAGTGTGAGGCACAAACCAATTGAGTTATCTGATCATCTTTTACAACGTGATCGCAAAAGTAGTTAATATTTTGTGTCTTGTAAAAGTTTCCCGTATAGTGCACCGGAAGACACGCTGTTTCATATCTTGCAAACATTGGGTTTTACGGTTGTTTTAACCTTCAAAACGTCCATCTATTTTACGGACTGCACATCCGTGGACACAAAACGTTGTGGTGAGTACCTTGCTGCACGTTTCTCGCTCTGTCTTATTCGTTTCCAATTTTGGTAGCGTGCAGAATATACGTTGGGTTCAGTCGCCTCCGACTTCTATACTGTCTCGTATTTGACAAGTCTTACGTGTCATTGCTTACCGACTGAATTCCCAGGCTACGCCATATTGAAAAATGTGATACATTTAGCAATTATTAGGAGCTTTATAGCATTTTCGAGAAAACACATGGCAGCTAAACTTCGTCAGACAGCCACCGCAAAATCAGGAAAGGGCTAGATGGACGTTTCTTCCAAAAGGACTCGTCAGCAGTGTGCACCCAACGAATTCCATCGGATGCAAACAAATGACCATACTCTTACCAGCCAGCGACTTACGCCACTGTGCTTGGGGACGACTACTTTCCCCAGTCACTGCTGTCTACATGTGACATATTGCGCGCAACATCCTCCACTGTCATGCAGCATATGAAGGGGCACAAACAATTTGAATAGTTTGATCATCTTTTACAACGTGATCGCAAAAAATAGTTAATTTTTCGTGTATTGTACAAAGTTTTTCCTATGGGTTCTTGAAGTGATTAGGGGTTGGAAATGAACAGAAAGAGTAAAAAGGGAGAACGAAACCCAATGTAGATTTAAACGGAAATTCAAGTAAATAATTAATCATCCATGGAACTGTCCCCAGGGGACCTGCTTCCATCCAGGGCTTTCTTCGAATGTTTTCACCCGCACTTCCATATTCCAAGCGGCATTGTACCGATTTAGCAAAATAGTAAATAAATCATCAGCTGGGTAAGAAATATCCTTTTTCATAAGCGCTGTTTTATGCATGCGCTAGGGGTGATGAAGACTCAGCCCGTTCCGTCATGCGCATCTTTTAAGTATGACACTTTTTGTTATAAGCCAGCCAGTCAGTTAGAAACATGATTTGCATGGGTATACATTTTTAGTTTGGAAGCTGTAATCCATCACCTCAGTCACGGCCAAGAATGAAACAATGAAGAATATAAAGTATGTGGACTTAAAATTATTATAATTATTACAATCGATTGCTGATAGCCCAATCACAATTTTATGGAATTCGTTGGTGAGTAACGAGGATGGTACCTAGACATCAGCTAGAAAGGCATAGTGCATATTCGAAACGGCGCTTCTAATGAGAAAAAAGAAGTGGTTAGGCGGAGTGAGCAGAATAAGCATTTTTGTAGATTCCTACACAAGAAATCAACTATATGTATATAAAATTATCCTACTGAGACATACAGGGGATATGGCGTCTTTCAAGTGTATCCAGGACCTTTCTCATACAGACCAGCTAGAGTAATCGTTTGGCTATTTTTTGACTAGATATTTGAAACAGTTAGATGAATGTTAATCATGCGTTTGAATTGTAGGTTCGTAGTGCAGTTTCATATACTCGTAGGAAGTTTGCTTCATAATAACGCATATTTTAGATAGAAAAAAGGAGAGCGGAGCTTGGTGTGAGACATTGTATCTGCAATGGGCGCTCGCTATTGCTTAGATCATGACGCATACCAGTCTGAAACTGGAGCTGTGGCCGAGCAGTGAAGCTTAATCCGAATATTAAGCGGTAGACAAGACACGGATTAGGGTTTAGTCTGCGGAGCCATGGCGGCGCCAGTTTTTGGGCCTCGCAACGCTCATTGTATGTCATTGTATTGGACAAATTCAAAAATCTCTTTGTGCTTGATGGTTGAATGTTTTCTGGTGCTATGCTGTCCACTTTTCCCAGATTACCGTGCAATATCCTACAGTTCTCATGCTTTGGCCTAATGCCTGGAATCTCTCTAGATAAGAATTCTCCTTGTGTAGGCAATCACGTTGCTAGCAGTAGCCTCCAGAAATATATAACTTTCTCCAAAAGATTAAACGAGGCGGAATATCTCAGACCAAGAACTCGGAAGAAAAGGCTGGCCACTAGCGCTACGAATTTATTTGCAATGCGCCACCAATCGAGGGGGCATGCGCGCTGGTAAATTGATACTGATGTTTAATCAGTATCCGTGAGACTTGGTGTTTTTGAGATGAATCATCGCATGTGCCCTCAGCCACCATTGGTCCAGTAAATCCTTGGCCTGCAACAGCATTCGTAGCTTTAGTGACTGTACAATAATAACATTTATTTTCTTTGAGAAAAATATCAATGTCACTCACTCATAGAATGCATTCCACTGATCATAGGAATACATCCTGATGCTACCTAGCATGAAAGTCACATTGTTGTAACCTAATGTTAACATATGTAAAGTTTAATCTAGATTGTACTAATTATGTGTAAATATACTGCATCACAACAAATAAATTAAACATGTTTGTGGTAAATACGTTCAAAACATCACTGCTACACTCGCCGCTAAGTAGTGACGGAAGCTTGGCCCATAGAAATTATGGCTTTGCCGAGATCGGAGCTTGTATGATCCAGTGCTCTAAAGTTTTCGAACCAGCACACACCACCCATCATGAAACGCGTGTGCTTGGCATCGTAGCATTGCTTTATAAAGGAAACGTCTTCGTGGGAGCGCTGATCACGGGTATTGCTAACAGATCCCATGTTCTCAGAGAAATATTCAAGATGGCTATGTGGAAAACGATCCTTGAGAGTCATTTGAGCATCTGGTTTGCAAGGTTCTATTTTTAGTGTCGTTATGGTTTTCTTACGTTTTTCTGCACTAAAGTCCTGTATATACTACCTTGGATGAGCTATACGAATCAAACTGAAATGAATTCCACTGGTTTGCGAAAACCGTTCGCTCTTATCCAGCGAATTTCAGGCCCAGTAAGGAAGTCTTATTAAAGCTTCACACTTGTGATTTTCGGAACAATTTTTTCAGACGATGAAACCATCACTTATACTTAAGTGCTTTTGACGTAGGTTAAAAATAAACCAAGCTTGTTGTGCAAGCGTATAAGATAAAATTATCAGCTGGCACAAGAGGTGTATATATTATACTTCATTTATTGCGGCACAATACGTCCTATCTGGCTACCTTTCGTTTGCGTAGTGCTGTTGAGTTGCTCTACTTATATATAACACAAGAAACAGCAATATTTTATGATGCATTGTTGCATACAGAATAAAAATTGTCCAACGACTTTGCAGTCAGCACATGTTTTCCAAAAAAATTATCACAGTTCAGTGCAGCGAGTTTCTCTTAAATATTTCGTTATTAATGCCATGCAACGTAGATGCAGTTGGGTACAAATTCGCATCTTACAGCCGTGTGTCCTTAAGGCTGCTTTTGTACACGTCCATGAACTGACGATATTCAGAATCGATACGACTCATATCAAGCACTTCCTCAGCTCTTCCACATCGAAACAGTAACAAAAGTTTTCTCTCGGTTCATATAATCCGAACAATTTAACACCGCCTTGCGGATAACATAACCTTAGTGTTTGAAGCAAGTAAATGCCATTATTTTAGCCCAGATGCCAGCAAGTCGGCTTTGTGTTTACGCAGGCCCAGCTCCAGTTTCAAGTCATTAAGCTCTGACTGCTCAGTAAGATGCGCGTTTACAACATCAGCTTCAAACTTTTCGCGGGTGTCAGAATCAGGTGCGGTTGACGATGTGTAATCCCTACGGATCGCCGTTGACATGGGAAAAGTGAAAGCACATGAAACAGATCGAATAGCTGATGGAATCACTAGGGTAATGAATTTTGTCCTTTTTCGTTTGGAGAATCCAATGACACTAGTTAGACATATTTACTAGTCTGTGCTGCGATCATTCGGCTCCTTCCCGACCACACACCTCTTAATCGACCTTCTTCTCAGGTGGATAGAGTAGAATATTTTCACATTTATTCGCTTACGGGGAGACAATCAACAAATCACAAGCAACCATTCGATGCATAAACGCACTGTTTAGCTGAAATGAAGAAAAATGATATAAAACAAACGCAAATGTTTATAGAAACATTTGGTTTGCATTTGGTTATCAGCTTACTTGTTATTACTAGCAACACCACATTCCACTTCTGTTATAAAATGATATTCACGTGTATTCAGCCTTCCACTATATGTCTCTAGCCTGTATGTTTTTGGAGCATGGGGAGCGCTACAACTCCGTGACTGCAGAGACTGCGGTATGCGGCCGTCACCTACGGCTCAATGTCACGTAAGAATGATGCCAGGAGTTCGAATCCGACAGTATTCGTTGGAGACGAGCTACTGATAAATCTCAATATAAAAACGGCAGTGTAGAGCTTTCCCGAGTGTGTAGTTGCTGCGATAATTCCGCTCACGAAATAACTGTTATGCATTCCGTTGGATGTCCGTCAATGTAAGCCTTAGGAACAAATTTATATGACTATGATAACGCAAACATATCCACGGTTGCGCTTGATAATGAAAAATAAAGCAGTATTATAGTATTACTGTCCTCCATACAATTTCGAATTAAAACTAATGCGGACACTATGAACATAAACAAATTTGTGTGCAATCGTAAATAGTGGCATGGACTGCTTGATTCCATAGCAGCATTTGCATCATGGAAAGGAAAACTAAAAGTTGGCCAGTGACAATTTTCATGGAACGCATTTGTTTTTTTACTGAAGATGTTCAGGTTTTTGGACTTGGGAGGTAATACATAGGAGGAGCATTAACAATTTGCACCCGTGATCCTAATTTGCTTATTGACAAAACTTTTGCGAACAAAATGTCAAGCTAAACGAAAAAAGAACAGTGGAAATATATTGATGATTCGTTCTCGCTTGGGTTTTAAAATAAATAAACAAAAGTATCCTTATAGCCCGTGCCTAGTACGGATCAGATTATTATGTACACCAACCCCATACTCTTGCATACAGAGTGAGAATGTTGAAAGAACCTGCTCATATTAACGGTTAACATACCAGTCATTAGCAGCTGTTAGTGGATTATAACGTCAATATTCCGGCCTCCATAACATATGCACATAATTTTTGCGTAAACGGTTGAATGAGTAGTCCGCGCTCACAATGGTCTTCATCTGTCTTCATCAAGAGATATTGTGCTCCATGATCTTAGTAGTGAGGAACTGGCGCGCAGTAGTATTTATGCACAAGATTTAAGAAGCAGGCTCCATTTCTCCACGAAATTCATTTCAGCTTTATGGTCGTTTTAAGGGCACCCAATGGTCTCACTTAATTAGTAAACTCCTGGAAAGAAATTAGAGCACCAGAGCAAAGGGAACAGGAAATAGTTAAATATAATTATTTATAATAATAAGTAAAATTCAACAATACGGCAAATGAGTGACACTATGAAGTACAGTAACTTTCCAGAAACATACCAATATTTATTTAGCAAATTGAAGCGGTTAATTACCTTCAAAAATTTGAACAGCTCAGGAAGAATGCGAAGAGAGATAGATGCATACATTTCTGTTTACCTCGTCAGTACTATTAGCAATAACAGATCTGAATAGCTGTAGATCACAGTGGCTGCAACCAGACAAGCTTGAGGTGCAGAACGAATAACAAAATTTTACCTCTACGTCCAAGGCAGCTTTAGGCTGAGAAATAATCCATTCTGAAAACACAAGGCTGGCTTCATTCGGCTTATACCGACAGCCTCAGCAAAGTGACGGAAGCAGGGATTAATGTGACTTAACACAGATTTAATCGCTGAGCCCAGCTTTAGCTGGGGACCCGAGTTTAATAGGTGTTTATCTATCGAAGAATACGGCAGTCTGCGTGAACGCGGAACCTGACGAGGGTATGCAATCTGAGCAACTACACGCTGAACCCATTTTGGTACATGCTCTATTATTCGGGAAGTCATAGTCCTATTATATCTGCCTATGTAACTTTCTCCTCAGTCACATACAAATTGGTATACACAATGTGAGTTGGCTCCAATAGGCTGAGCTTCTTTCATTAAAGGTATGGGTAAATTCCGGTTTCCGATGATGACGACAATATGTGCCGCATGGTAGCTTCCTTGTGTGGCGTAAATTATACTCTTTGTTGTATTCAGCATGTCTTAATCACCTTTGACATGTAACTCGATGTACAGTTTGTTCTTTGCTGTCCTGACAACAAATCTTTTGGCCCTGGCATTTCGCGGTGTCGATAAGACTTCGAGTATTTGATTTCGCTATTTGTGTTGCACCTACTGTTTGTACACGTATGTCTATAGGTTATCGCTAACGGTACTGGGGAGGCGATGTGAAATTCAGACCGCTTGCAGCAATTGTCTGCTTTTAAGTGCTTTTCTTATTATTTGGTCGAAAATTAACTGCATATTTTAGTTGCAGCGCTCGGATTGTCTTTCTTGCTATGTACTTAACGTGAAGATATTTTTGTACGAAACTAATGCAGTGCATTTTCGCTGCAATTTGATATATTTGCAGGGGGTTAACAGGCGTGTTTTCAAAAATGAGGCAGGTATACTGTTACTAGAAAATGCAAATATAAATACTAGATATTATTTTTACCGTTGCTTATATAGATATCTTGTTAAATTTTAAGTTATAAACCTTTCGCATGGTTTAAGATTATTTAAAATCTCATGTATTGAGTAGATTTTAGGCGAAGACTAAACAATAAGAGTTTTAATAACTGTTTCGACATGAATAGACTTTATTCAACCGTGCAAATGCGTATTTGGATGCTTGACATAAGGAAATTGTTGATGAAGGCCAAACGAACAGGCAGTATCAAATCTCTACCAATTCTAAAAAGAAATCTTATATGAAGGTCTGTACGTGCTAGATTGATGCAATGTATTTGGAACCAAAGGACTTTATTTCCGCATGCAGCGCCTTAGACCCGAGCACCTTATATATAACGGTTACCGATATTTGTATCATCATTTTCTAGTTTGTGGGCTCAAGAATAGAAAATGAAAGGGAGGGGATAATAAGCTGCATATACACAGGATTGGGAACGAAGGTATTAATATTCAATGGGTAAGCTAGTTGTAAGAGAATATCCACTCAAATGTATTTTGTACCACCTTCTGTCCATGCTTCTAGAGTTTGCTGTGAGTAAAAGACCTTAGACAAATCTGGTTTAGTGAGAAGCTACTGCAGATAATTTCGAAATGTGACACTGCTTGCACTCATGCGTATTTGTAACGGTAATATTTTTCCACAGATCAGTGTATCACACTAAGAAAAAATTGGACCGAAATTAATGATTTGCAAGTTTCGTGCGGATCAAGCAGCCGCCATTACGTGCGGGGTAGACTGCAGTAATTCGTAGTTCAAGTGTGGTGCTGTCTGCCAATATTCGTTGGTTTAAAAGGTTATAGAAAAGAAATCGGTTGTTCTTTAATCGTCTTAGCTAAAGAGGATGCAGCTGTAATGTTCGACAGCGATTATAGTAACACAATAGATGGTAGCGCCCAATGACTGGCATCGTGAATTTTCGTTGGACTTTTTCAGAGCCGTTCCGTAATTCTCAGTTTCCTGTGAATAGTAGTACCGTATTCCAGATTCAGTCGTACTGTTGTCTTGAATGACTCCAGTCGTGCTTCAGTTGGGGAGGTAGGTCTGGTGATATATCCGCATAAATGCCTTGCTTTCGCATACTGATAAAGCACACCTTTTGAGAAATTGACGGAATTGGAGTACCAATGTCTAAGTCCCGAACGAAATCAGACGTTGGGATCACGTTTCCGGCAAATATGATATACTACTCTGGGATGCGGCATCTGTACCCAAGTACTTGGGATTTAACTGCGGCGAACTTCATTAACAAACGTTCACTAAATATATTTAGTGTATGTAGGTCTTCACACATGTTTCCCAGGCACATTCGTAGCTGGGCTGGATAAAATTAGTCGATAAGTTTGAAGTCATCTGTAAACAGAAATGTGTGTCCATGTTTGATCGGCTCGCACCCATTGTTTACGTAGCGTAGGAAATGTAGTGTTTCGCGCCACTTCTCTGAAGACGCCTGTTAGATACCGTCCTCCATGGCGCAGTTGCATAAGCTGCGGGCTAGTTAGCAAGAGCCACTAGCAGTCATGGATTCGATCCTCCGCAGAGGACCGAAGGATGCGCACCACTGATGAGCCCCAACAGGGCGAAACGGCCGTCTGGTGCTTTTCCGGACAGCTTGTCGACATAGCTGAATTGTCGGCTGATTGCGACGAACAAAATACGCCTGTCATTATTTGTTTGAGTGTAGAATATGGTTGATCATTTCTAATAACCTGTGTTCGACCGTTTTGGTAGGAGTCAAAACAGTTAAGCAGAGGATCTCCAATTCTGTGTGACTCATAAGCAGTGAGTGGTGGCTTATTCTGCATGCGGTCGATAGTCTTTTACATGTTCAACATAATTATAATGATTGCCATTCCTCTGTCAATCAAAATCGCGACTTAATGGTGGAATTGTAACTGGAGGTTGATCAGATCCAGTCATGTAAGGTACTGGACGGTGTTTTCTTGACTATTATCTCTGACTTTGGCAGCGGTATTGTGATTTATTGGGCGGTAGCTTGACACTTTATTTTTCGGGCCACCGTTGTGCTAATGCGTTGAAATGGATTGTTTCCACTTAGATGGAAAGCAACCAGTAGTGCGAGTAACTGTGAAGATGTTTAATAACAGTAGAGAGAAGTATTTCCCTACCAGTTTCATAACAGTTGGGGAGATGCCATTTGGGCCTGAACAATTTGCTGGATTTCTGGATGCGATGGCACTTTGCACCTGTTTCAACGTCACAGGGATATTAAAATGTAGCTCGGTGGTCCTTTTTTAATGTGTGCATGAAGCATGAGGCAAAACTAGAGTTGATAGACTTGCATATGCAGATGTCGTTCCGAAGTATTGTTCCATGCCAAACTTTCAATTACTTGATGGGTTTTAGTTTTCCTTATTTTGAGTAGTTGCATCAATGTACATAATTTCTCAGGATTTCTATGTACCCAATTTTCCTTGATTTCGGCCGTTTGGTTTATTCGTTGTATCTGTAGCGGATTCGTGCGTATTGTTAACAATGTTGAGAAGCTGTTGTTCCTGCGATATAGCAAATTAACGCTTCAACGAATCACGGGCAATGCTGATTTTCAACACAGCAAATATTCCCATTGTAATCAGATGAATCAAGACCAGAGAAAAGTTCAGGTTTAACATATCTTTTCGGTAACATCTCTTCAGAATCAAACTTTTACATGACGCGGATTATGTGTGGTAAGCGTCAAATCGGGCTGGGATTGATTTCTAAGGTGTTTGAAAGGTCAAGATCGATGACTAAAGGTGGCTGCAGATGGTAAGAAAAGTGCATCAAAGGAAATTAATACAAGCTTCAGGGCCTAAAGTAAATAGCTAAGGTCACAAATGGTAGTTAAGTAACCATGTCAGTCGGCCAAGGTAGTATTATCGGCCGTATGAATCATTTGTGCACGCATAATTCCGGCTTCAGATGATGGATATAAATAGCCTCGGGATTAGACAAGATTTGCTTTCGGAAGCCTTGCGATAAGCGTTCAGGTAGTGAGATGTTGACTTTAATGTCATTCTCAGATTCAGTATGTCTACTTTCGAGGAGGTGCGACATGATTGAGCTGTCTGAGGCCCTTATTTCGCCTTTGTAAAACCACGCCGGGATGTGCTCGCGAATCCTCTGGGCTAGACGTCTCGTTGTGCGACCCACGTATCGTGCACCACATGAGCACGAGTACTGATAAACGAGCATTGAACGGGTCAACGATGGCAGACTACCTTTCAAGGGTTTTGCAAGCAATGGCTTGTTGTGGTAAACAATTCTTAAGCGGGCTGCGAAATAAGTTTTCTCAACAGCATCTTTCAAACGTCGATATAGGATATCAGCTGCAGTATCGCCCTTAAATGGTAAGTATTTGAACAGCTATTTCTTGTGAACAATGCTTCTAGGTAGCTTTCGCTTGCGTTCTTTTATATGCTTCATGATAAACTTATCGGGGTAACCATTCTCACGAAGGGCGTTGCTGATTCTCTGTAGCTCTTCGTTGACGGTATCCGGAGTGCAAATACTGCGCGCCCTGTAGGCAAGAGGTCGGATTAAACTCCCGTTGTGCCGTAATGGCACCGCGCTGTGGAAGTTAGTGTACTGTCCAGTCCATGTGTGCTTGCTGTGTACCTTTCTGCTACACCAAAAAGATATCTTAAGCCTGAACTCTTTTCTTGTCTTGATTCAGCTGATTACAAATTAAGCCTTTTTAGTTTGGTTGTGGCTTTGTAAATAAGCTGGATTTCACCACTATGTTTTTGGGTATTTCTCCATACGGCGGGTGCTAGTAGATCCACACCAATTGCATTCTTGTTAATAAACTCATTTGCAGCCAATGAAGGGTTGTGAGTTAGGAATAACGTATTCCAACCTATGGTACTGATAAGTTCATTAAATGCGTTCCAGTCCACAGGATGGAGGTTGCGAATGTGTTCAAACATTTTACTTGGTCGTTTAGGTGAATCAATGGTCATGGTGTTGTGATCACATACTGGTAGTTGAGTATCAACGAATAGCTCAGCGTAAGAGACCCCCATCGTAAATATAATATCTAAGGTAGTGGCACTTCTGTTTGGCTTTCTGACATGCTGGGTCCAACCAGGGAGGTGAATATATGAGATGATTTCCTCACTCTCCACAGTGTTTCTGAGTGTAGGCAGCATCAAGTTAACATGTGGTAGGTTTAAATCTTCACACATAATTTTTGATTTGTATGGTGTGTTGGCAACAGCATTGATCCTATCAATTAGCTTTTTGATTTCACTTTGAGTGTTTCGGGACGGCCAATAGACACAACCTACTAGATCATCAGTTGATGGGATCATTATCCATCGTGTATCTGCTAAGTCCATTAGCATGGTTGGATCTGAGGGAATAGCAGTCAGGATTTTCGAATATATATGTTAGAGTCACCACCACGTATGTGTGAACGATCCTTGTGGAAAGGTTTACAGTTTAATGTGTTAACCTGAGAACCACTAATTTCTGGCGTGCAACGCTTTCATTGATAAAAGCAATATCGGGCATCTCATAAATATATCCATTGCAAGTAGATATAATGTAGGTAAAAGGGAGCGTGTGTTAAGGACGACAGATTTGAAAGACATGGTTAAATTGGAATAAACGTGGTGGGCGAGGTTTGCATTTCGTCGTTGTATCTAAGGAATTTCTTTTCCATCCGTATCTGTCAACCGTGGAATGCTCTTCCAGAATCGGTCGTCTCTGCGCCAACACGAACAGTATTTAAAAGACTGTTGGACGACACACTCATCTACTTACACTTTGTTACCCAACACTAGGTCTCCATCCTACACCTGGAGCATACCAGGAATTATTTGTTGTTAACTGTTGGTGCTGGGAATCTAAGAGGATCGCAGGACTACAACGAAGCAAACATTAAGTCTTCATTTTCAAATTTAAAGCATTAACTATTTTACTATCTTTATTATCATTATTGTTAGGTTGATATCCCTATCAACTATCCGGCGGGACTTGTAAATCAACGATTCTTAATCTGTATAAATTCATCGTTCTTTGTTCATTGTTTTGAAGTAACTGAGACACACTGAGCTGTTCATCCTAATGGATTGCATGAAGTACATACTCCAGTGACCCTGTGGCTTTGGGTTAAAGGTCACAACTAACATCTCGATGGTCCCGTGTTCGATGCCTGCTAATTCTATTTGATGGAATGTAATAACATCGAAACGCGTCATATTAGTTCTGTGTTTTCCGTCTGGTAACACCAAATTTCTATTTACTTACTCCAGTTGTTTGATTATTCTCATTCATAGTCGCACTTGATGGGGGCTAGATTAGTGGGATGATTTGATGGTATACGATGGTCTAATAAAGGACTTACATCCGTAGCATACAGAGGTTGGGAGACGCTGAAGTCTACAAAATAGTTTTTCTTCGGATTGTGTTGTTACCAATTGAGTAATACAGGGGGGTGGTGGTAGGTGCATTTTGTCTTGAAGTAGATAGTGGTTGCACCCTATAAGTCTGTGTTACCAATCACCACTTTGTTTGCTATTTCGGGGTCGCACAGATAACAGTTTTGCCAGCTTGAGTTTGTGGGATTTTGAATCGTAGTCAGAGATATTGTTGGTAAGTATTTGACGGGCTCTCTACGACCTATCCCGATAACAGTGTTGGTGTTGCATGTGGAAGCTTGGGGACATAGACTTTCTCAGTTTCCTTAGCTGTATATCTCTACGTTCTTGTAGTGGTCCTTTCAGATGTACTGGGATTTGAGTGTATATAGGATAAATATTCGCAGGGTGTTTTTCCCTGTTTTTGTCTACTACTTGGTTGGTCAGAGATAAGCCATATATTAGTTCATTCGGATCGGATTTATATCTGTTTTTCGTGATGTTAACGTGATGATCTTTGATTTGTCTTGCTCTTTATAGTTCTCAGGTGCATTTGCTCTATAGTACGGTAAAGGCTCTTGGATTGGAGAAGGGACATAGGATTTGTCTGTGTGGTCAGCATGTGTTTGCGTGGTTATATCTTCAGGTTTGTTGGCATTTTTAAGTATGTACTCATATTTACTAGTGTTTGAGTACCTCTCATGTGGCCGCTGAAGAATGAGATACCAGTTATCGTCGAATGTAGACGATGCCGTTGAATGATCAAAATCGACAATACTGATGACCAGGTCAATGCTGGCTTCAATTATAAGAACATGGGGTGTGTGATGGGCGCAGTTGTTTAGTTTCATTGTTAGTCGCCTTTGAAAAGTCGTTCGATAGTTTTGCTCATAATTTTGATGCAATCCTACCTTCTGACAAATGTAACAGTATCGGACATATGGTCGTGTTTTTCTTTTTCCTCAGTCTTGGGTCTTGACAGGAGACTCCATTCATATTGCATGCTTATAAGTGGGTTTTGTTACCCTGTCAAAGTTTGCATTATAATGCACGTTGAAAGGGAAAACACTATGCGCTCTACGGAGGCTTTTTGCGTTTTGGATGCAACTGAGTCTAATACGGAAGCATCTGTGCACAATCGGTCTAGTTTAATGGTTGCTGTTCCTTTAAGCAGTTCACAGACCAATAGGAATTGTCCATTTTGTACGCTGAATTCCTGAAGTTTGCATTTCAGCCTGGCTAATTTATCCTCAAGGGCTATAAATCGGTTAGTCTTTTTAGTCGGAATTGTGGTAGTAAACTTGGAGTGGTTCGCGGTTTCATTCAACTTTTTGGAACTTAGATGATGGCGGTCCGTTTTTACAGTTATGACCGGTAGGATTATAGCAGTAGTATCATAGGGTAGTATCGTTTTTTATTTTCAACTTCAGCCTAAGAAGGGAGATTCTCTTTTTTACATTGTTAACAGGGGTTTCTAGTGGGTACTCGGAAGAATGTTGAAGTGCCGAGTGTTGAGTAGGAACACAACAGCTAGGAGAGGATGAAAATTTATGGTGCAGTATTTACTACCATAACTGGTGCAAACCTACCTTTTCCAAACTCCGGGTTGTTTTCCTAGAAGAGCAAGTTCTTTGGTTTCTCTGTCACCTGCGCGGCCTGTTTCTTAGTCGCCTTTGTTCGTCTACATGTGCGGGTTTATGGAGTCCGCTCCTAATCAGACGGTAGTTATCAAACTTAGGTTAACTAGTTTCGCTCACACGTTATGAAGTACGCAGGGAAGAATGGCTTTGGGGTCAGAGAAATCGCGTCTATTTATCGATGCCGTTTAGGGTCTGTTGTTAGTGATATGGAGCTAGTGTCCGAAAGTGAGAAAGCAGATTTACTGGTCGTATTAGGATATATGGCTCCAAGTACCGCGAGGAGTTGTGGATTGTGCTGGTCAAGTGGTTGTTGGATAGAGTTGGTAATTCCAAACGGATTGATTGGAATTTGGTTAGTGAGATTAATATGGGTAAGTCAATAACCACCACAGAGCACAGCTGTGATTTGGAACGTATTGCAGTCTTTGGCAATAACCGTCAGATATGCTTCAGCAGTTGTTCCGATTATGGAACTAGGACGCAGAACGGGTTAAAAGGAATGTGATAGTCCGCGATCCGTTGGGACTGCACGTAAAAATCAATCTAAGTGGCACAGCTTCTGTTTTAGGTCTGCCGTCATTGACACAGAATCACTGGATGCTAGTCCTATAGAATTTGAAACTGGGAGATTCTTTATTTTCTGTTATTCTCAGCCTGACAGCTGCCTTCTTCACTTTGTGAAATAACAATATATCTGAATGAAAATGATCTTTGAGCAAATGCTCAAATTGCACATCACCATCAGTTACCATAAGAAGGAAACCGATGCCTCATTGTGAGCGATGTTACGCCGACTGGATTCTGAGGCTTTATTGCTATTTTGTAACATCTGCAATTACCAACCAAAGGGTCAGTCCGGAGTGAACGCCAATCTAATTAAAAACAATAGCAGTTTTCTAGAGGCAGCTTAAAATGACACATTAGTTGCATCAGGAGTTAGACATAAACTACAATTTGGTATTTCAAGTCGTTAAAAGAACAAAATCTTTAAAGCTTATGTTGTTGTCGAATTAATAAAGATTTGTCAAGTTATGCTCAAGGGGACCAAAACTGAACATGCGTTTATAATCTGATCACTTTTAAGTTACTAGCGAAATTCACTCATTTTACGCCTATACAAATATAAATTCATGTGTGTTTGAGTGGCGTGACTATTTCAAAAAGTTCCTTTTAATGCCTTACTATACGTAAAACTTGGAATCCCGTATTCAGATTACCATCGTTTTCTGCCTAAATATTTAAAAATTTGTGCGTATCGTGTTAGGCACAACTGAACGAATTATGCAGTTTTATTACTGACAGCTGTTTGCCATATTCAGGTACTTTGCTCTTGCCCCTGCTGTGCCGTACAGGCTATGCGCGATTTCGGTCTATAATTTGGCAGAAAAAATCAGGGATAATATTCCCGTACAATAACTTTTCTGGTATAGGATTATCTATAATCAAATGGGTGTTGTTATCTCAACCTGATCTGATAATCGCTAGAAGTAATTTTATACGATGAAAATAATAGAGTATGTAGAATATTTTCCCGCGAAAGGCTCCGTGGTTTTGATTCCCCAAAACTGATAATTCAATCTTTCTCTTCAGTCAACGAAAACCTTGGGTGCTTTGCACCACAATGGTGGTTCCTTGACTCTTCGTCAACCTAGTTTTTGTACACATTCATCCGGCTAACATGCACGTTGATAAGTTGTCTTAATAGAACCAGAAGTATTGTGGCGATGTATTGTAACGATCGGTTAACTACCACAAAAACGCTACAGTGGCACGTGAGCCGAGAAACTGGGAGTTTACTCGAACTTACACGGGCTAAGGACTGTGAAATTCGGATTGTAAGACAAGCAGGTAATTTACTTCGCCAACGGCAAACTGTCTCACTAAACTACTTCAGTTATCCCCACAATGAGCTTGCTTCAATTTGATAAAATTTTATTTCCTTATTTTTATATCTTCACTAAATAGCCCTATAAACGGCATTCTTGGTTGTTTTGATCTTCCATGCATACACCGATTAAACTTTACGATGAACTCGGAATACTTTAACTTAACGACTTATTCATGGTTAATGACTTTTAAATCATGTTTACGTAGCTTCACATCATTCGAAACCTGATGGTGGAAATGCATCTCATTACGTTTCCTTTACCCATATTTTTTTCTCGATTGATTCCCTCTACTTCCATACCAGCACAGTGTGTATTCCACGCAGTGCTAAGTTCCACGTTCCTAGTTAGCATTAGCTTGGTTGGTTAAATAGCTAGGTTAGTTCGCCATGTAAAATGCACCACTCGTTCGGACAGGCGTGGAGTATAAGCTATTCTGTTTGTTATTGGTTAAAATATGCGTTGCAAATTGCGTATTCTTGCTAAGACCGCCAAGCTCAAACGTATATTAATAAACTGTACCTATTCTATCGTGCTTAATTGGTGAACCAGCGAAAGATTCGATGTTTGTTTCCTGTATAAACCCGTATCTATTAACGCTTATCGAATGTTTACATAACGTATACGTCAAATATGCATGCCAATTAAATTAACGACAAGAAAACTTTATCATAACGGTTCAGTTAAAACACATTGGACCATTCTACAATGATTTCAGTACAATCGCTTTTTTTCCACAGTGAACAAGCTAAAACCTAAACAGGTATTATTTTAGATTGTTCATCTTGGATCTGGGATAATGCTCAATACCGACCGGAAATTTATCAAAGTGAAATGTTTCTTACACACATCCAAATAAACTGCATCTACTAATCAATTTGTTCGGTTAGGTTTGCTGGTTAAGTATGTTAAACCTAACCGTATGCGAGGTGATTCAAAATGGGAGAAGCTTGTGCTTATTATACACGCTATTGCATTAAAAATCAGTTTCTCACTTAGGTGAAAAGCTTGAAATACTTTGTTGCCCTAGCTATCGTGATGAACATGAAACCAACTAATTCACATCCTTGACAAATGTGTCTAATATTTCCCCGTAAAATTCGGTACCCTACACTCAGACTCAAGTTGAATGAATGTATGCATTTTTCTACTGTGCGACTTACAATTCGAATATTTGAACTGATCACTTGATCCAACATAATCTAAGCGTGAATATATTATTGCATATATTCCGGAAGTATTCCAAGAAAAATGTTGAGGAGTTCAATTGGCAGAAATGGTAATAAATATGAAAAGTATGCAATTAAGAATAAAGTGGTGAATGTGCAAAGCACAAAACCATTAATACGGTCATCCTTTGAACCGACACTTGGGGACCTTCTTATACGGATAATTACTTGAAAGTTTTTATCTGCGCTCCACCGTCTCCATTCTCTTCTTTCCGTTGTGGTATAGCAACAGAGAACCGACGTAATTCTAGCTCATTTGTTGGCCGATGTTATTTTTAATGAGAAACAGGCTCACACAGCTCAGTGCGTTCGCTGGTTTTCATTTGTCAAAATATTCTTTTAGGCCAATCAACTTATTTCAACTTCTGAGTCTTTCGAAGCTGACAATTTTCCAATTGACGAGTATGGGTCATTTTGCATTGAGTGCGTAAAAGTTTGCACATAAGTTTGCCTTCGGCAATTTGCAGAAAGCGAGTGTATCAAATAACCCACAAGTTTTATTCCGTCACCTCAGGAGACCGGTCCATTCGTAGTCGTCGATTGATAAATAACTATAGAAGGTGGCGAACTACAAATATTGACAAATGACTAGAATATATCGGACAAGTTAAGCCCCATTTTGTAATCAGTGAGTTAATTGAAAAAAGTTTATTATAAAATGGCTCTAAATAGTAATTAATGTTTGATCTTGATAAATTCAATTTAGTTTAGGGTTAATGACTTTTGAAATTGGAGTTCACAGCTTATCAATAACTGTTACGGGTAGTGGAGTTGTGTTATCCAGTAAAGTAGAGATTCCAGTAAGCATTGGCTAGGAAATTTAAAGAGAGAAGGTAACCAGTTTTGCATCTGAGAAAGCTTGAGAACGTTAGGTTGAAATGGGCATAACCTTCCTGGTGTACCAATTTGAGGACTATATTATTCAAGAAATATGCACATATTATACTGCGGTTATCCCTGTGTACCTCGACACCTTCTGCATTCACTGCCTCCACATTGTAGTCCAGTCACATAAGTGCTTTGACCTGCAACGTAGTGTGATACGTATCCATTATTTTTCCAAAAAAGTGCTGAAACTCACATATGCATCATTCAGTAGGCAGCCTGTTCCAAATATCCGAGTACTATGACAAACAAAAACTTTTGCGGATGCTTGTTCTGCTGCTATTTGTGGAGGGCGAATTCCCCGTATTCCTAATGCCGTATATTTTACTCAGAATACGATGTATGAGGCAAATAACAGTAAGAAAGATTAAACCATCTGCTTAGTTGTTCTCCGCAAAAACACAAAAAGTTATACCGTGTCAACTATGAATCCGCCATTAACGGTAAATAGGTTTTTCTACTCTGAGAGAATGCCATTTGATGTTTAATTTTGCTTTAACTGCAAACGTGTATCCATGATGTGACACAAAAGGTATTATATCTGAAAATATTTGTTGTATCCCTTTGTAACACCATTAGTATAGGATGACAAGTGTGCTGCCATGGGCAATATTGTTTTAGTATTCAAAAAGAGCAAACATGTTTACGTGGTAATAAATAAAAAGTCAAATAGAAAACTTTTGTAAACACAACTGTTGATTATATTATAAACTACTACACGAAATGGAAATGGATTAGTGGATTTACTTTTTATTTCTCCTTGCTTAATGCACAATGACAGATATGAGGGTGGAGAATCTCACAGTTGCCATGCTCTGTTAAAATTGTTATTTTGACGGTTTCCTACATGTTATAATGTATTGTCTGCTTTTACACATGAACCCTTAGGCTTGCGTTGTGGCACAGATTCAGCAGCTGACGTTTTACGTTGTTTGGCTTCTGCAAAATTTGGCTAAACTTTACTAGGTCTCCCGGCGAGTGATAATATCTACTGATGTAGATGTTGCTGGAGAAGTTAGTAGAGGACCGTTTCGTCTTTGGATGCAATTTGTTGCGGGTATTGGGAGAAGCATGATCTTGCTTACCCCACGAGTACTATGCCATGATTACGTATTTCACTTGCAATCGCAAGTAGACGTGAATCATTTTTTGGGAAGATTGCGCTTAATCAGAGCGAGCGCTCTGTTAGCAAGACCAACACGTTGAATGAAGTTACTCAATGTCTTCTCAGGTTCTTTCAATCGGCGTAGATTTTCCTGAAAATGTATGTCAAGACCAAACTTCAGAACGACCTACTTTAAGATGTACGCGGTTACCAGCAGCTGAATAATTGTAGTACTTTCCTCATTGACAATTGGCAACAAAAATTCAAGCTACTTTGGTAGAAAGCTTGATATTCAATGTAATTATTTACCAGCTATGTCAATACTTCAGTGGTGAAATGCAACAGATAAGCGGTGACAACCATATCTAAGTCGTACGTAAACACCTAGAGTAGATGCGGTTTCAGCACTGAAAACTGTGTAACACTGCATTCCGTTTGGACTAGCTTACAGACTGATCCCATACACTGAATTATTGTCTTATTTGTTGTAGATATTTCGCAATGGCCGTGAAACTCAAGAAAACGGTCCAAGTAATAACATTGTTATTGGTCCAATCATTAGGTGTTTCCATCTAACTCCCTGCTGCTACCAGTGGGTTGGTGCATGAGAGGTATTGATGAAACCGCGCTGCTCCGGAGCCAATGCGTTGAACGTTTCTGCATCGACAACGATATCCATACATTCAGCAATTTCACATTCATTTTCGGCGCCTTATGCTGAAGTGGTTGAATGAGGCTAATTGTAATCTACTCAAAAATCTGTGATAACATGGCAGTTAGTGTTTAAAACGATGAAGACTGCAATTGATTCAGCAGGTTTTAAATCATGCTTTCCGGCTGCAAACTGAAAGATTTCCGTATGCCTATATTATTTTATATTGCACCCATGCTGCAGCAATATGCAAGCATGAATATCTTTCTTTTACATGTCATTGACTAAGATGGAAATAACCGCGTATTTTGCCTTGGATGAATTTTGTTACTTTGCTGGCTCTTTTAGTGCAAAATATTTGCGTCCTCAATCTCGATTTTACAAAGTACATCTGAATAAGTCAGTTCTAACCTACGTATCTAACAATAAATACAATAACCAAATGGTAGATGATGGTGATCTTCTCACTGGTACATTTATATTCAAGGAAATATGCGTAAAATGAACAACTCAGCAGCCCTAAATATGAAAATCGTTCAACACTGTTAAAAGTTGTCGTTAATAGGTGCAATTGAGTGCCGTGCAAGTGAAGTCAAGTAAAGAAAAACTAAGCTATATGTACCGACTGCGCTTATTTTCAACACATTGAAATGCACATTCCACGTAAAACAATTTTGTTCGGTATACGACTAAATAATCAAGAGTTAACAAATGTGCAGCATATATGTCGGTAGGGTTAAATTAGACCCATAGTGTTTACAAGACAGCTGAGAAACGTTTAACCAAATAAAGTTACGGTCAGTGATTTTGCTGCTCTGGATCTATTAAAAATGCTCGCGCAAACAAACGGTACAATTGAATAATGCTTCTGAATGGACCCAAAGTTACCTCAACCATCATACGTTTCAACGCAATATTTTTTTATCCGGACGAAGGAAAGGTTGTGTGGAAGGATCATACAATATGCATATAAGTGAAGCTATCCTTCAAATAGAATTTTCAGCCCATCAGCGCAAGAAAATCTTGACGAAGGCAAATTG
This sequence comes from Dicrocoelium dendriticum, assembly GCA_944474145.2. Classification (NCBI taxonomy): domain Eukaryota; kingdom Metazoa; phylum Platyhelminthes; class Trematoda; order Plagiorchiida; family Dicrocoeliidae; genus Dicrocoelium; species Dicrocoelium dendriticum. The sequence goes on from CALYDF020001811.1 coordinate 35,395, forward strand.
CCGATAATATCTTTTGCTGCTGATGGAAGAATCTACCATGAAACAACAATAGGTGTTGGTAAAGTTAAGGATTGCAAGCAGAAATAAAACTTTGTAATTAGGCTTGAGCTCTTGCGAAATTTGATCAAAACTTTGTAGCTAAACTTCTTAAATAACGGTACCCAGTTACTCATGGCTAACTTGTCGTGCTCCACAGCCCGGAGCATTATGTAGCCAAAGGTCAATGGCATTTTCAACACATATATTAGACAACTACTCATTAAAGCAAGACAACATATTATGAAAATAAACATCTAATCTTTACTACTTGCATGCGACAACGGTGTATTATTGGCTTAACCAAAAATAGGAAAACGAAACATGCAGTGCAATATTCTTTCTAAAGCCTATTTTAGTTAATAAATCTCTTTAAAGATTGCATTAATAAAATGAGACATAGCATGTTGAACCAAGCTCATTTGAAATATATATTATGGTAAACAACTTTATGTTATTGTGGACGGCAAGAACCTTGCGCTGTGAACTACCTAATTGTGAGTTTACACTTAGTCAAACAACGGCATAAAATAATGCCAAAATTGCATCCGTAATTTTGGCAGTCATATGTGTTAATAATCTGGTTACTAACAAATCTAGAATTGTCTAGAGATTTCTAACACAAAGCCAGCAGTAACATTACATACACAGTCCTTACCATAACACAATAATTCCAACGTTTAGGCAACAGATTTTGAGGGCTTAGTAACGTTATGAAGTAAACGGTTTCAACAGTTTGGTTCAGTAGGTCAGGGCAAGATACGCCCTCTTGCACATTGATTCATTACTTGCGTCATTTAACAATCTTAACGATCGACTGGAATAAACAGCTGAGAAAACAGAATTCCGGATGCAATCTGACAGGAAATATGCAACTGTGGAGCCATTTGACCTGGTCATAAGACGACAAATGCAAAATTTCCACTCACGATATTGGCAGGTATCAACAACTGATCTACTGCTTCAAATTACCATTCCGCTTTCACAGTGTAGTATTTATCTTAGACAATATTGCCTACCACGATAAATGTAATAATACTCAGAACGTTTAGGAGAGAGCACGAAAGCTATTATGCAGTTGTATAATGAAATACCTAGGTGACAATGTTATGTTAGTTGTATAGTAAAATACCACTGATCTATCAAGCCTTATGCTTGGATAGTAAGCATCATATGCGGCACTCAGCAACATCGGAGAATGTGGTGTAGAAAAATGAATGCAAAATCCTTCCTTGTACTATTGTTGTGCTTTATTTAATATAAATTTTCCTCATACAATTTATGATATAGAAATTTAGGCTTATATGTGTCGCATCGTAAAGAGTTGCTAATAGTATGGGTGAACGTAAAATTTCATTTTACTCACATGGTGTGTATAAATAATAATTTATCCTTAAGGATAGTTTGCCCATGAAATTATCCGGGAAAGATTTTTGGATTGCAAATGTTGGTCCAATGATAATTCACACTTTATAGCGTCTAGTGCAATGTGGTAACATTGCTATATTCATTTTCTTATTATTATTCACATTTATTTGATTTATGGTGTTGGCTATTTTGTTCTCACTAGAGGATGAGTTATGTTTTGCAACGACTGATAAAATTAAGTGAAGGAAATTGTACGTCACACAAAAGATTTCGAATCATTCGATTAATTTTCAGCACGCAATATGACAGAAAGGAAAGATAGGATATTCAAGTTAAACATGTAGGTCTGGTACAGTAGGATAATTTTGTGGGTGTTCCTTCCCTGAAGTGTTGTTGGTCCGAGATACTACTTGTCCGTGATGACTGGAACTTAGCATTCAGGTCAGCACGAGCGAATCAGACAAGATCAAACAATTAATGCCCAATCGACCTGCATTGACTGTCCCCGCCGCACCGGTCACGTGAAAAACGAAACATAATTGCGAAATTAAGAAAGCATTAAAAACCAAAAGTACTAGATTTACTAATGCAATAAGGCGAACAAGCTAAGACGTGAAAGTGACAATGAAGAACAGAAAGCCAATGACTTCAATTCGATGTTCGAACTGTTTCAACCTTGGTGATAACACCAAGTTATCGGGCAGTTTATTCTAGGAAGCATCCAAGGTGTGATAAAAGAAAGTTTTCAAGGACTCCATTGGAGTAGGTTTGTGTAGCCTCTTCGAGTGACCTGGAAGAGATAAAAGACGAGTTGGTTGGAAATGCCTAGAAAACCGGGTCCAATTTATCCCCTAAGGATGCTATAGATCCAGATCAGGTCACCTTAATGGCGACGAAAATGCAAGGAGAACATTCCGAGCTCAAGTTGATTTTGTGTAGGAAACGTTTCGTAGACCATGAACCAATTTTGTTCTAATGTCAACACTCCACTGACACCTTGTCCCTGACCAAGCAGGTTGGCTAAGCCTGGATGCAGTATTCCATTCAAGCCAAAAACACTGAGGATAATCTAACAAACATATCGCCCTTGATATTCTCGAATGCCCTGCGGATAATCCACAGTATTATAAAAGTTTGCAAGTAAATTTTCTCTAGTTTGCACTGGATATAAATTCAGAAGACAAAGTGACCCCTAGCTCTATCAGCTAAAATACTTGCAGCAGTACAATCCCTCCAAAAGTGTAACGCGTACGGAAACCATTTGCTTCTAACCGTAAAACAGAATATTTTGTAAAATTTATGATCGACTGAATCACAGGGAATGCTGCTCCTCAGCAATCCAAAAATGCCCAGTTATTAAGGAATCAAGGAAGGCAGAATTTGAGTAAAGAATTCTTTTCGTTAATTTTCATCATCATTTTCATCAGACTAGGACATGGAATTTGCACCCCGGACACAATTACCAAAGAATTGCAGAGAATCGGCGACGCGCTAAGAGAGAATGGGTATCCAGATAAATTCATCCTCAAACATTTGAAAGAACGCAAGATAAAACCACCGAGGATGAACGTACCCAAAAAGGAACTAATTGTGCATATTCCCTTCAAAGGCGACAGTGCGGCTGATGCCCTGTCCAAACGCCTGATAGACGCTGTTGAGAAGACCTACTTCGGTGCTCGCCTACGCATAATATTTTACAACAAGCCTTTATTCGCAAAACCTTTGAAAGATAGGCTGCCTCTGGTGACTCGATCAATGCTTTTTTATCTTTACTCGTGCTCCTGTGGGGCAAGATACGTGGGTCGTACCACGAGACGAATATCTCATAGGATTCGCGAACACATCCCAAAGTGGTTTTACAAAGGCGAAGCGAGGTCCAGCAACAGTTCCATCTTATCTCACCTACTAGAGTGCAGTCACGCAGGAACGGAAAATGATTTTAGAGTCATCTATACTGTTCTTGAACGTATCTTCTGTATATTGCGGAAGCTGTCTACATCCGCCACCTCAAGCCAGAACTGTGCGTACAAAAACAGTTTGTACGTCCTTTGCTTCTACCGTGGCGTACAACTTCGGCTACGATTTCCCCTGTACACACTTCCCACTTCCAATGACTGAGGGATTTATTGATTTGTACCCGTGAAATTAAACAATTTGTTCAATACGTAGCCCAATCCGGCACATTTAGCACTTTTTCCTCATCATGTAATATTTGAGTCTGATGAAAATTAACGAAAAG
>CALYDF020001812.1:0-56013 GCA_944474145.2 Dicrocoelium dendriticum
AATTTGTTCCAGGTCGTCATACTGATTTGACCATGGTTGGCGGCATCCGGTTTCGGATTTGCCTGTCACTGTGGCAAGCCACAGGACGCCTGCGCCTACAGAGGGACCATGGATGGCTTGCGCTGCACCACCCACAGCTCTAACCACACACCCATATCCAGTGTAAACCCGAAGGAATAAGACCGGGAGGCATGCGGATGGGAACCACGTTTCATCAACGCAGCAGGCCCACACTCCTTCACAGGCAAACACAAGCACACTGTATTTGGGAATCAAGCGCACACAAGGCGGTGGCTGGACAGTAGTCCGCTCCACACTGACTGCATGGAACCACTCTTTGATCCTAACACGGCCACAAGGACCGTGCACCTCGTCCCCTCCAGCAACGACCAACTGTCTCCTGGAGCCAGTATGGACGAGGTAGGGGGTAATAGACAGGTAGGCACCTTGTCAACATGCACATCAAGCGCACCCACACCGGGGATACCAAACAACAGCCAAACATTTGAAAGAGAGAAAGAAAAAGAGAAAAACTCGATTAATGCATAAGGAAACGGTGATATAAACCTTAATTAAATAGCATATGTAATAAGTTGTTTACAAACAAATCCTAGCTAAGTGCACGAGGTCATGAAGAATAGTTCACGGAATGCCACGAACGCAAAAATGTTATGGAAATCGAATACAATTGGCTTAGGCGATGTGTGCAAGTTAATGAAATAGAGTACAGGGAGATATTTATATGAGAAAGAAAAGCATTAAGGTAAAAACTGTAAACCCACCACGTGAAATAAAGCGACTTAACATGCAAGCACGCGGTTAGTAAATCGAATTCAGCGTGCCTACAAACGCTGCGCCGGTGCTGCCTACGTTCACTGCGGGGAACCGTCGTCGCTTCGGCAGTGGTCCCGAGTGACATCTCTCATGGCTCACTAGGCCTGCCTGACTAAGGCACTCGCGACCGCATGTTCTACAGCACCATGCGCTCGATGTCGATGGAGTACAATTCATCGGTGCTTGCCGCTTCCGCACTTGCCGCTTCTTCTCTGCATGCATGAGGACTTTCTCCCGCACCTCAGCAACTGCCTTCGTGATTAGATCGCGCCATGCAGGCCGATCAACCGCCTTCGATTCCCATGATCTGCAATCAAGATTAGAACGTGTGAGGCTCACTTTAATCATGTCCTGGTAACGTAACTTTGGTTTCCCCACATGCCGCTTCCCAATACTCAGCTGACCGTATAAAAGTTGTTTCGGTATCCGCGCCGAATCCATACGGCTCACTTGACCGATCCACCTCAGGTGTCGCAGTAAAAGCATGCCGTCCACTGCAAACATCCCACTTCGGCGCAACACTTCCGTGTCTGCAACTCTGGCGCCCCAATCGATCCGCAAAATTCGTCGCAGACACTGCTGATGGAACCGCTCGAGATATCGCACATCCCGACGGTACATCGTTCACGTTTCACTGCTGTATAGAAGAACGGACAGTACCATGGATTTGTACACCATCAGCTTCGTACCAATGCTAAGCTGATGGTTGTTCCACACTCGGTACTCAAGCTTCCCGAATGCCGCCGCTGCCTTCGACACGCGAATACGCAGCTCACTGTGAAGCTGCTGATCACTCGACATCTCACTCCCAAGGTAGCAGAAGCGGGAGGTGGTTTCCAATAATTCGGCACCAATGCTGATTCGCGGCATTATTAAGCTTGCACCTCCGGTGAAAGCTGAAAGAGACAGACAGCTTTGCTTGTGTTGATGGTGAGCCCGAATTGGGCCGCTGTCGAAGCCAGAGCACTAGTCATGTGCAGCAACTCATCCGCGCTGTGTGTGAAAAACCCACAGTCGTCAGCAAACAGTAACCTACGGAAAATTGTCTCACAGACTAGTGTTCTCGCAACGAAACGACGGATGTTCAGCAACCCACCATCAATACTGTGCTCTACACCAACACCGTAATCACGAGCGGCATCGAAAACACAGGACAACATTGCATGAAGATATATATTAAACAGGGCAGGAGCTAAGACACAGCCTTGCTTCACACCAGAGACAACTGCAAAGTCATCCGAGGTCTCTCCACTCAGCTGCACCCTTGCCCGCATACCACAGTGCAGACATTCAATTAAACTTACAAACTTACGCGGGCAACCAAACTTACCCAACACCAGCCACAATGCCTCGCGGTTCACCGTATCAAATGCCTTGGTGACATCAACAAAAAGCGAGTACAATGGCTGGTGTCATTCTCTGCACTTCTCGTGCAACTGTCGAGCCGCAAACACCATTTCTATAGTGCTGCGACCCGAGCGGAATCCACACTGCTCTTCCGCCACGTTTGGTTCTACAACCTGACTGACGAGGCGGTTCAGTGGGATTCGGGCAACCAGCTTGCCCACACAACTCAGCAAGTTGATGCCACAATAATTCGTGCAACATTGCTTGCTCCCTTTGCCCTTGTACAGTGGTAGCACAAGGGCATCCTTCAGCGCAGGAGGCAACTCCTCCTCAATCCACACGCGTTGCGCCAAGTGGTGCAGCGCAGTCAACAACGCGGGTCCACCGTGTTTCAATACTTCAGGTGGGATCCCGTCGGCCCCGGCACACTTGCCGTTTCGCAGCTGAGCATGTGCTCTCTGCGTCTCATCCCGTGTCGGCGTATCAGCCAGACTCGCCTTCACATCGTGCTGCTTCAGGCCGTTCAATGTAGGCCAGTCGATCTCTGAACGAATGTTCAAGAGACAGTCAAAGTGTTTCCGCCAGACCTGCATTATGTCTGCAGTCTGGGTGCAGGTAGCGCCTGAACTACCATCGATCAGTGTCCTCAGAGGCACCAATCTCGGTCCATACAGCGCCTTCAAGGAGTCAAAGAATTCCTTGTGTTGACGGCGTTCGGCGTAGCATTCTATCTGCTTCGCCTTCTCCGTCCACCATGCATTTTTAATGCGACGGAGCTCTCGGGTCAGTCGCCGTCGAAGTTTGCGAAACTGACTCCTCTTCCCCAAGTCACTGGGGTCTGCCACATGTGCAGCAAATGCTGCATTCTTCTCTGACACCGATGCGCCAATCGCCACATTGTTGTCATCAAACCAATAAGGCCGTTTACAGTTTGCGCGCCCGATGGCCTCCTTGGCAGCAGCTGTCACCTGGTCACGAATGTGGTGCCACAGGTCGCCCACTGTGGCTATGCAGTCCACATCACCACACAGGCGTGCAGCCATCGTCTTCTCCAGCTCAGTACGTTTCGCCACAGTACCGAGGGAGAGAATGTTAAATTTACGCCGATTCAGGGCAGGAGTGCAATACATCGATTTACGAAAATATATGTACAGTTTGGTCCGAACCAATTTGTGATCAGTGCCACACTCAGCTCCACGCAGTACACGTGTCATGCGCACTTCACGCATATCACGCTGACGTACGATGACATAGTCGAGCAGGTGAGCGTGACCACTCCGTGGGTGCGTCCAACTTGCTATATCACTCGCACTCAGTGCAAACCGAGCGTTCGTGATCGTCAGGCGGTGAGTGGCACACAGTGAGAGCAGCCTGTCACCATTCGCATTCGCTGAACCAATGCCATGCGCACCGATAACATCTGTCCACGCTGATGCATCACGCCCAACGCGCGCGTTGAAATCACCCAGCAGAAATAGTCGGTCGCTCCTCGGCACAGACCGTATCACGGAGGATAGCTCAGTGTAGAACTGATCACGCGTGTCATCAGGATAACTCATGGTCGGACCGTACGTGCTTATAAAAGTAGCAAACTTACCTCTTCCGAGTCGTAGGCGAAAAGTCATCAGTCGCGCGCTGATGCCCGTTGGTTCACCCACCAGCTGGCCATTCAGGCGATCGGATATTGCAAATCCGACCCCATGTTCACGTGGTGCTGAGGCGGTGTTCCCCACCCAATAGAATGTGTAGCCAGCACTTGCTTCATGTAACTTACCTTGCTCAGCGAGCTGAGTTTCACTGAGCGCCGCAATATCGATGTGGTAGCGCGCCAGCTCCATTGCGACCAGTGCAGTGCGTCGCTCCGGGCGCTCGCTCGATTTCCAGTCCAGTAGTGGACGCGCGTTCCAGCACCCGAAGCTGAGTGCTTTGCGCGCAGGCATACGATTGCATTGGTGGGCAATCGCACGCGAGGTGGTCGTTGTGCTTCGGAGGTTTGCTTGAGGGACTCCACCCGGAGCCTTTGGTTCAATAGCCTGACCCACAAGGCAGTGGGTGGTTTGGAGGTTTGCTTGAGGGACTCCACCCGGAGCCTTTGGCTCAATAGCCTGACCCACATGGCAGTGGAGAGCAGATCCAGCTCGGAATGTGATTGCAGAGACAGATTGGGATCTGCTTGACGGCCGTCACACGCAGCCTTTGAGGTTCTGGAACAAGTATCATATGTTTTGCGACCGTAATTGGATACGCACCTGCGACCACGGCCAGACGCAGGTGGGTTTTTGGCGGGTTTGCACCAATTTGACCAGGGGCTGCCTGGCTTGAGGCGGGCAGTAGCAAACCATTGAACACCCGGAGGTGTCCTCCCACCGTCAGAGACAATGCGTGGCCCTCGTGCTCTACGCCAATCGAGCTTTGAGAATATAACCCATAAACCTGTTGTCTCCCATGACTAGGTTTTACGGGAAGTGGGCCATCGACCACTTCCTAACCTCCGGAGAGGATGGACTAGGATACTGCCAGAGCGCCCAATCCTGACAGGAGAACGACTCGGGTCCTCAGCCAAAGCCTTCGATTAAATATACACCCGAAAGGCAGCGAGTCTAGCACATGGTCAGTTGGCCGACTCATGCGGATTGGTGTCCTGGATCTTAGCAGGGAGAAGGGCGAAACCCAACTCCCACCCAGCGGTCGCCACGTGGAGGCGCCCAGGACATGAGACTATGGCGCAGCAGTAGCAACGGTGGGTAGACCATCTGTCAGGATCTAGCCACCACCAGCCTCAGCGCACCATAGGCTCTCCCGCCTGATTTGACCATACAGGCGAAGAAATTGCACTGCTTCGAAGCAGCGTATGCCACGAGCAGACGCTGCTCACTATTTGACTACTGTTCATTGCGGCTCGTCTGTGCCTGCAACGTGTACGTTTCGTTCGACGAAAAAGTGTAACATTTTCTCTGCACGTGCTCAGTCCGACAATACCAGATCCGTCAAAGCCTTAGGTTGATACCATCGCCATTATGGTAGAAGAGCTAGACGTTGTCGGGCACGCTGCATTAGGCGCGACTCAGCCGCTTCACGGAAAGCGAATAGCCCGCATACTAGCACGACTAACTTATCCGTCAATAAACAAACAAGTGGCCTGTTGTATGTTATAGATTGACGTCCTTCCGTCATGTTCCTCATCGACACGGGAACGGAACTCAGCGTCATCCCTGCGAACGCCAACCACAAACACTGAAAGCCTACGTACAACCCGCGTGCGGCCAACGGTCATCCGATTTGTTCATTCGGTCGGCACGTGATGAACATGGACATCAATCCTTGCCGAGATTTTTTGTTGATCTTCATGGTTACTCCTGTATCCTTCACAATTATCGGCATGGACTTCCTCCGACATTTTGGGTTGCTTGTTGATGCTCATCGCCACAAATTTTAAACGACCGTACTAAACTAGGGCTTGAGGGCGTTCTTATGGACGCCCCGATAATCCGTCCCGTTTTTCGAAGCGGTGATGTAACTTCAGGTTACGCGGATCTACTCTTTGAATACGCACGACAGGTACGACCAGCTGTAGAGCTTCCAACAGTCACTACAGAGGTCATTCATCACATCGTCAAGCATGGTCCGCCAACGAATACCCGACCAAGAGGACTCGCCTCCGACAACTTACTTGACGCAGGAGCTGAACTCGATTGCATGCTTCAGCTTGGTAACATAAGACCATCCAACAGCCCATGCACGTCGCCGGAAAAGACTTTTGCGGACTGGCGTCCTTGTGGCAATAATCGATCTTTAAACTACGTAATCATACCTGATCGCTATCCTATCCTATCTAACGTGGATCTCACTGCCAGTCTGACATGTAAAATAGTTTTCAGTAAAACCGACTTCTTACGCGCTTACAAGCAAATTCCGGTAGCCGAAGCGGACGTCGCTGAAACCACCGTGATTCCATTTGGTTTGTGTGCGTTACTGCACATGCCATTTGTTCTAAAGGATGCCGCGCAAACTTTTAACGCTTCATCGACCAAGTTTGTCGCGGCGTAGACCTCACTTATATCTACCTCAAATACCTTTTCATCGCCAGCTCCTCACTTGAAGCGATCTTACGCCACGTTCGAACGCTTTTGATCAGTTATCTCAACACCGTGTGACGATCAACGCAGAAAAGTCTTCGTTTGGTGTCGATTCGGCCAGTATTCTCGGCCACCATAGCTCTAAGGCAAGCGTCGTGCTACTAAAGCATAACATTAATGCCACCATTGACTACCCCGAGCCTCACTCTATCAAACGGCTAAGACGATTTGATGGCTTCATCAAAGTTTATCATTGTTTCATGCCCAGTTGCACTCTGCTTATGCAACCCCTCAAGTACCTTCTCCGGGGGAAGTTTAAGAAGTTAGGTGTTCCTACGGCAGCACCTGCCGTCTTCCAGAGTTTGAAAGATGTTAGCGGCAAAATAGATTCTATATTGCATCATGACCCAGCAGCCCCACTGTCGCCCAGTACCGACGCTTCAGACGTGGCAGTTGGGGCGATCTTACAACAAAAAGTAGGTGATGCCTGGCAGTCGTTGTCCTTTTACTCCAAACGTTTGCAATCTGCCGAATCTCGTTACATTACTTTCGGTAAGGTAGTATTGGCCATTAATTTATCTATACGTCATTTCCTACATGTCTTAGAAAGCGGCTCCTATGTCGTTTTCATTGAGGAGAGGCCCTTGACTTACGTGCACAGCTCGGCTACCGATAGATACTCTCCTACAGAGTCGCGCCACCTTGACGATATCGCTCAGGTTACAACCAATATAAAACGTTTTAAATGCGCAAAACATAGTCGCCGGCACCCTTCCTGAATTCAGGCCATCTCCGCAGACGACGGCACCGCTATCGACTACACAGCCATAGCTGCAACGCAACTCAATGATCCTGAGCTTGATATAATACGCAGGTCTCCCTCATTGGACATACGACCTGTTCCGCTGACATAATCAGACGGAACTATACTTGCGGTTTATTTCTGGGAACGCCGCGCTTAGTCGTCCCACGCGAGTTTCGGCAGACCTTGTTCGATACGTTGCACGGTTTGTCTCATCCAGGTCTTCGTGTCTCGGATAAACTCGTAACCAAACGGTTCGTCAGGCGCAATGTCGTTCGTGACGATCGTATTTAAGCAGCTGCTTGCCTTCCTCGTCAAAGCGCGAACTTGCATATGCACACGTAAAGCCCAGCAGTAACATTTCCCAAGCCAGATTTACGCCTTCACCACGTGCACATTGACCTCGTAGGTTCTCTGGCGCATTCGAAGGGCTCTGCATATCTACTGCCCTGTGTCGATCGATTCACTAGGTGGCCGGAAGCTATTTTTATACCTAACTGCACTTCGGAAGCGACAGCGAAAGCTCTTCTGGAATGCTGGGTAATTCAATACGGCTGTCCCGCCATCGTGACTATCGATCGAGGGTCACATCTATTGTCGACTTTTGCCACGTTGCTTAAGAATTCAGGCTGTCGCCACGTTCAGATGACGGCGTATCATCCAGCCGCTAACGGCATGGTGGAACCTTCTCACCGCGAATTGAAGGTCAAGCTACATGAGCACGCAGATCCTTCATGGTCTAAAACACTTCCTTGCGTCTTCCTAAGCTTAAAAGATACTGTTAAAGCCGATTTCGACGCAACATTAGCGCAGCTAGTCTACGGCTGCACGCTGCGGTTGCCCGGACCTCTGGTAGAACCGCTCCCCGTCTACTTCTTCTTTTGACTACAGAAGTTACACTGATCGATTGGCTCACCAGACGCGTGATCAACGTCCACTCGCTCCTCGCTCGCAGAAGACACCAGTGTACGTACCCGAAAAGCTGTCTACGTGTTCACACGTCCTACTTCGTATAGACGGTCTTCGACAGCCTCTTTAGTCGCAGTACATGGGACCTATCAAACACTACACCTTGCGAGTAAGACGTACACGATTGATCGCGATGGCCGACGCAAAGTCGTCACCATCGACCGTCCCAGGCTTCCCGTTATGAAAGAAACCGCCTCGTCTACTTCGTCTAGTAGTGCTTCATTCGACGTCACAACTCACCGCACCAACGTTCAGCATTCTAGTGTAGTTCAACCAGACCAGTATCCCGGTCTGCGAATCCCAGCCTTCCGGACCTCTCACGAATCTAGCACTCCACCTCCCACGACCAATCGCCGTGGTCGGGAGGTGAGTAAGCCTGTTCGTTTTTCCGACTATGTACACTGTAAATAGGTTTAGGTTTGTAGATATTGTATATAAATGCCACATTTTTGGTCGACCAATGTTTTGAAAACAAAGACATCAAGAGCTTCTTGAAAAAACATTTTCTAAAAAAGTATGCAAATCTAAAGCATCTCAACACAAAGACCAATTTTCTTTCTTTCTAACCTTTTCTGCGGGTGTTTTCTTATTTTCTAGTCTCTACACGCCCCAGCCCTCCCCTTCGATAGACTGGCCCACAAGTGTAATGTTTCTGAGGATCGGCGCAGTCAACGAGAACACTGACGCAAACGCGGTTCGTTTCTTTGCGGGATGAGAGTCGCTTCTTCGTAAGGACGATTTTCGTTTTGACGCGGTGCGGGGTGCGGTGGGGAGAGAGTCCACTCCCAAACGCACCGTTTGGCAGCAGCGAAGGTTGAGGTCCTGTCAGCCTAGTTCTGGGCTAGCCAGTTTTTGTAGTCCGACTAGCCCGCACCAACGGCTTGCTGAAATGCACTCTGCGCTACAATCAGTAACTAATAAATTACAAACGACACAGCGAACTCCCGACTTCTGGCGAACTTTCATTCAAACCAGACGTCCACACACTCACTCACACACTTGGCTCGATTTTGTCCAACCAACTTCGATTGACCCGTCATTTTCGACAACCAAGGCTTCCTTTGTTCAGCATTCTAAAAGGGAGAGCTCAGTAGCGCCACAAATGATAACTATTATTTCTTGTGTACGATTTCGCTGCTGAACAAGTATACACTTTTTCCTTGTGTTAATCACCCTTAAATTACGTCTATTTTGACTTACATCTTGCTCGAGACTTGACTGTCTTGTAAGTTCGCAAGCCAACGAGTTGCACTTATCTCGCCTCTGTCCTCGCCTCTGTCCGCCTCTTCTTGTAACCCATCGAATACAGTCCACTTTGACCTACTCCAATTGTCTTCTGAAACCCGTGCTTAATTGCGCGCACCGTCTCGGACTAGTACTTACTAGTCCTACGAATTCATTCATTAAATACATGACACTAGAACATCAAAATGTGGCTTGTAATCTGGAGCTAGGAAATATCGACATTGTGACCTATCTCTCGAATGTAGAAACTCTGCTAAAACCTGAACTTAAATATCCTCATGCCATAAAGCTCTATTTCAAGGGTATCTGCAATACACAAAATGATTTTAGCCCCCTTAACCACTTATGCTAGGAGGCTTCAATCTCATCGTGCATGTCGTCTATCGTGTTGATCAAATGCAATATTTTTCAAATAGATGCACTGAAATCACCTTGACGGAAGAACGCCCCATGATATGAAACAACGGGCATTCACCGGTATCTATGATATTAAAGCGTCTTATTGCCAAGTCAGCCCATTCTACCAAACCACCCACAGACAGAGTGGCTGAAAAATCAGTTAAAGCATCATAAATTTTAACTTCATCGGAATCGAATGACCATTTATTTGGCACTTCAGCATTTGTTTGCCGAACTCCAGACCATAGAGAGCGGTTAACGTTGGTAAATTACTTCAAAATTCTAACTGCGACCAGAGGACGTTGAGTCTCCTCATTTGCATGGAAGCGATTACCCGACAGAGTGTCATGCCTATAACGGCCATCGACATCAACTGAGTATGCTAACTGACTAACCAATCCGTCATAGACTGACAAACACGTTACTTCGATTTCGCTTTCGCAAGGGAGCACGAAACTAAAGGGCCGGAGTTCTGATAAGTCGAATCACCAATGTGGGATTAACTGTTATCCGCCGTAACGTTAAGCAATGTGTCTGCGATCAAAGAACATTGGACACCATCAGCACATGATAAGTATCATGACAGCCGGCGGTGTCTGGAGGAGCTACAAATGTCACCGCCTTAATTTCACTTATCACAGCAGAGTATATCGCCTGATTAACATAGCTCGCTTCTATGGAAGAGTTAGCATAGGGAAAGTCTCTAGAAGCCGCAGGCACATGATAGAATGAACCTGTGTCGGCCACACTAGTCGAGTTCAAGAGGCAATCCACAGTCTACGTCTGACGCAGATGGCATGCAGTTTAAGTTGTCACAAGGATCGTGAGCGCCAGCCCGAAAATCTGTGAAACAGTTGTCAGTAACGCTCAGATTCGACAACCTTGCCTGAGCGGGAATATCAAAATTTGTGCCCGAAGTGCGCTGCTGCCTAATTTCTTCCGATACATTGAGCCGCGTACTGCTATTGTGAATGGGAACATCACTACAGCGGCTAAGATTCAAACTCTTCGCTGATTGTTCTCGAATGGAATGGGCTATCTGCTGGTTCAGTCCCAACTCCAACCGCAGCTTAGCCAACTTTATTCTCCTTTCAGCACGAGGCAGTTTTATCGCTCTTTTTCCCCAAATAACGGGTGTGGCTGAACGCGGTCGGGTAATGTGCATGTGCGTATTGTCTGTGTACGTTACATGATGTAGGGTAACGCCGTCAGCACATAGAGGATAACATCTTTGAACATGGCTAATGTATGAGCTGGAATAACAGGTTCTATATATGATTTACATATGTGGCCAATACGTAGAGGAAAGAAATTCCACATTCCAGCCGGCTGTATTGTTCAGCCAGTTGGAGATGATTGCCGCTCACACAGTTGTTATGGTTTACGTTTAGTAGCTGATAGCACGAGTGGTTAAGGTAGTTTAAAATCCGATCAACTATGGTAAGGTCACCAAGTAAACACCCACAGCGTCCACTGCAGACCCGCAATGCACTCAGGCGCTCTTAGTAAGTTAGCGTTTTCTGTGATCCGACGTTGTGGAATTTCCACTTCAATGAGATCTAACTTCAGCCACGGCTGTCATGCTTGAACTCATTCTTCACGCCACGGCGTATGTAGACAGAAAGCTAAAGTGGAAAAATGAATGAGTCCAAGCGACCAAATGTTCTCTTTAAATACCCCAAGTTTTCTCTGCACTTTCTTACTTCTAACCTCGATTACCCTGAACAGCTAAGATCTTCCTGAACCATTTCGCCGAGCTTTTTCAGGAGAACAGTGCCGGTACTCATGCATACTCAATTAATAAGTATGAACTGGTTGATGTTGTGGATGGAATACTCGACATTCAGTCACGTTGAACTGAAGTTGATTCTGGACCGACTACCCAGATTCACTCAAGGTCGTGCCTTTGAACGAACTTGAGGGCTAAAAGCACAGCTGTGAGCAGGTTGTTTTGTCACTCTTCCTCAGTTGAATTTTGTCACACAAGCGTCTGTACAAATACACTCGACTCAGCTTCATTAGCGCTATCTAGTACACTTCATCTGTCGGATCTAGCTTGTGTGAATAGCCTTTTAGGCTCACATTGCGGTTTGCACACCATTCCCGCAAAAATACAATCGAGGAATTTTCCGAAGCACGAACCACACAGCAATATTTGTGGTCTCAAACGAAAGCCAACTCCACGTTTTATCCGACAAGTCAGGAATCACAACTACGGACCGTTCCTCAAAGTAGCTATCGTACACTTTGTGTCCATATCGCTCAGTCGCTCCGTTTGGCGTGTGAACGATTTGGCCGCTTAAACCTTCCCCGGACAAATGCACAGAACGCGAGCACTTTGAAGATGCAGGCAATCAGGCGCACACGCGACCTGCAATAAACCATAAGCGCTCGGCCTTCATCGGAATAGCATTGATCGGCGCAAAGGACTTTGGCGACCAATTAAAAGCCCATGTGCCCGCATCCAGATGGACATTCGTTTGTGGTCCTCCTTCATGCCATAAAGCTGTACGAATTGGAATTCCGTGTAGCAGTTGCTAAGATAAGTTCTGTCGCAACCATTCCAAGCTCACAGTGAACCAGTTGAAGCCACACAATAGTAAACCAGATCCACGGTGGTTTTGTTCATGATGAATAGTCATCTTTATGGTGAAGATCGTACATGAACTAACGCATAGTACGAAAGACTGGTAGTAATGTTTGAATAAATAGGGAGCACCAAAAGCGATTCATTTGAAGAGGTGACAGAGAGCAAAAACCATTCGCATCAGGCCCCGCATTAGAACTGAGAAAGAAGGTTGGGCAACACGCTAGAAATGCACCATCTACAGCTTTAAAGGTTAGTACCATCAGTTGCTCCAACATGCCTGAAAGAATCACCGCCAGTTCCCTTGCAATGAGCAGGGTCAGGACCTCACTCACTCTCCAAACGGTTCCGAAATCGCAGAAGGACTTCGACATCAGTGGTAGTTGGAACTTGGTTGCCACCAAATGTGACCGAAAACACATACCTTCGGCCACTCCAACTGGACCCAGACGAAATGGCGAAGATGAAGCTCTACCCACATAACTTCCTACGGCTGTATGCAGACCAGCTGGTCGTTTACATTCAACCCGAGTTGCACATAGCGTACCAGCTTTAATCTGCACCAAAGTTACAGGATCGACGTTAAATTTCTTAAAAGGAAAAACTTGAGGACATGAACCAGTGGAAATATATAGGTGACATTTTAGCTGTTTTAGATAAACCGTTCAATTTGGCACGCGATATCCGTCACCCGAACTCACAGCACTACGATAAACCAAGACCGCTCCGAGTTGTGTTGACAACCGCCAATAAAGCAGAAGCTGTTCGGCTATTGACAGCTCTCAACCGGAATGGGTCACGTTTCATCCGCATATTCCTGGGTATTCCGGTGAGCGAGCGCAAGCAAACGAAGCCCTACTTATACGAAAACAGAACGGCATCCATAGCCAGGATTATGCTGGTGCTTGGTACTCCGGGGCTAGAAGTCGTGATGAGAGCGAAGCGATGACACTCGAAAAGGAACAATGGAGATATATTCGCAAGATCCTTGCTCTGGAAACCGTCATAGCACAATCTTTCTCCAGGCCGCGCTGATTGCTAAACTGCAAACGATGTGTCCCGAAGATTATGAACGTGGTCCTTCAACCTAGACAACTGTCAGAATGGTGTTGGAGTGCTGGTACGCGGGCCGCAGCAGCCTTCCTTCCGAACTCCGGATCAAAGCAGCATCTGCTAAGCAAACATTAGAGAGCAGGCCCTTAGTCAGACCACTTTCCGACACGAGTTCGGATAACTTCAATCAACTGGCTAGCGAAAATGGCAAACACACCCTATAAATTAGCCAAGTCAATTCAAGAAATTGTTTAATGCACTCTGCATGGGTGAATATTCAGCTACAGCACACACGATCTCGACAATGTATCAAAAAATCAAAGCAGTAACAAAGGGGTACAACAAGGACGGTTTACAGCCCAAGTAAACCGAAGCTAATTTGTGGCCTGAATATGCAACAAGCTGCCTACTCGATAGCTTCAAAAATAGTGCTTGATATGTGGAAGGGTTTTTAAGAACACCTAGTGTCGGTCATACTCCGTGCGACGGCTCGAAAGATTAGCACACTCATTTCTTCAGGGAACGATTATTAAGTGAACAGATAGTCTCCATTTTGTGAGTCTCATTTTAACCGCAAGTCTGATTTTGTTAAGACATCAATCCCAAAAGGGAAAGAACCTTTGAATTATTGACAGGCAGTGGAAAGCTTTTCATTTTAAAGCTATTCATTATTTTTCAATGAAATAGTACAGATATAACTTTCTGCGTGCCCCCATGGTGCAGTGTACTGTGTTAAGCACGGAGATGCGAAACTTTGTACGCAGATAAAGACAGAGTTCCTGCTGAATATTTTTGGTTGCGAAAACTCAGCTGAATTTACTATTTCCCACTTTCTCGGTTACACATGGATCGAAAGAGCAAATATTGTGTTCTACGCTATCCGCATCTGTGAAAAACGCACATTTCCTTGTAAGAACCGTAGGTACTCTGCGCAGATATATGTTTTATTCTACACGACCTATCTGTCTAACTGATCGACACAGTTCTTAGACTATGCAAATACTACAGGAAAGTTGTGCTTGGTCATTCGACCTTCAAGTGGTTATCGCTCACGTGACCTCCACCATCAACACTATCACCAATAATGATAGGGAAGTCGGTGTTATGCCGAAGTATCATTGCGCAAGCTGTACTTATCGATGCAGTTGTATAAAGTACATCGCTGCGGGATATTCAAGATAACGGCAACGAAAACGCAGGCGATGGTTCTTGCTTTTTGAGTCGCACACTGTCAGTCCATACTTGTTTCCAATTGTGTCTGCGGCCACGTGGAGCCCGTTTGCACTTCGGTGGACGCGTCATTTTTCTTTCGCCGTATGCCACCAAAATATAGGACGCGTATTTTCGTTCGAGTGCACAGGAACAGCTGTTACCTCTCAATCAGTTGGATGATGACACAGATAAATGGCCGATAATTTTAATAAAGTAGCAGTGATAATACCAGAAGAAAGATATACATATGAAAATAATTCGAAAAGTATAGACAATTCTGTAGTTTATTTTTCAAAAATGCTGTGTTCTGCAGATGGAATTTAAACCAATCAACGGAAGGGGACCAAAGGTAGGCTTGTTATCAAATTCGCTGCTGTACCCCTTTTTACAACCGAGTTGACCCATCCACATGCGTGACCGGTGTCTGGCTGACGCTGTTTCCGATGTACCAACCAAAACCAGCAAATCTATCAGATCATCTTCGGCTACCATGGGCACTATTCAGAAAATAGTGTACAATAGTGTACAATAGGTACCAAGGACAAACCTCATTGACCTCAATGCCAGCAATATATTAGCAAATTTGTGACTATAACTCCATAGTGCGGCAGCTACAATTTTAATGCTAAAGTACATATGTACGGTGAAGGCGTCCTAGCATAGGACCTAAAAGAGGAGTCAAGCATTATGAAGCTTACAAATACAACATAGGTACAACCAGTCGGTTACAGTTTGTATTGCTTTCCTTTCACCAAAGTTATAATGAAAGCTATTCCACAGCTGACTCAATGTCACACACAAGTTAACAGTCCGTCTGACTATGGGACGCTAGTGGACATACCACGTAGGTCGGTCGCTAGACGTGACTAGTGTAGCATTAATCCATATATGGGTTACGTCATATAAACCCAGTCGGATCACCAACGCACAAGCGAAGCGTCATCTCTCAGTGCCAGGTCAAAGGTATCATATTCGAGTCCTACAGCACGGTATCACATAAGCAACGGATTGGTCCTCTCCATCGTTAGTACATTCTAAACTAGTGCGACTAATTCCAACTTATCTCTGGATTAACGAACTGACTCGACGAAGGTTGCTGCTGCCTGGTAATTGCCTGTACACTTCAGCCAATCAGAATACTACCCTTCATGCAGTGTTGGCCAGAGATAAAAAGACTCCAATGATCACCAGTCCAGGCCATCGGTCATTACAACCTCGAAGGAGAAAGTCTTTAACTGACCCCAGTTTTACATTCAAGCATCAAAGTGTAGTCCGATCAAAGAGGATAATCACGATCGTTGGCAACAATTAGAGTCTACACAAAAGTCCTAAATTTGGCAGTGCCAAAACTGCTGTCAAAACAATTTGGATCAAAATTAGTAAGTCCCCTGGGTTTACTTGTAAAAATTATACAACATAGTGGTGGTTTTGCGGCAGCGCTTTAATGAGGATCAGGTGAAGCATGTGTCAGAAGATGAGACAACTGCCGAGAATTTATCCATAGTTGGTTACTTCTCATCGTGACATTAGAATTATTGGATCACATTTTTTGTATAAGCTACATTAATCGGTTTCTGTAACAGCTAGATGAAGTTACGTTCCGCTTGAGTCCGATTGGACACTTATACTGCGTGCAGTGAGTCCATCAGCAGAACGTCGGCGCAGCGCACTAAAATTTCACTGCTAAGCAACAATCACCGGCTGCGCGTGGACTGGGCATACTGCAACGTTGCCCGTGCTTACGCGGATTGGAATCGGTTGCTTCTCGATTACAAGGTAACATTCCTTTCGCATACCGACCCGCCACCAAAACAAATAGTCATAATAAGGAACTAGAAAATTTGGTTGGGGAAGAAATGTAAGGGAGGGACTGGAAATAAGATAAAGATAACTAGTACACTGTCCACATGAAGAGGTTAACGTTTGTAAGCACTGCACTGTAACTTAGAGGTCACTGTCATTGCGGCTCTGTTGTCCGATGAATTTTCCAGCGTTCCATAAGACCGATCGGTATGCCGACATCTAGAGGAACGCCACATGGGTAACCAACCGGTAGATAAAGTGTTGAGCATAGAGATCGATTCTTTGTCGATCCATGTGGAATACACGCAGCAACATTAATTGACGTTTACTTACGTTGGTAGGTAGTAACCTAAAACTGCCTGCATGCAGGCGCTTGGCAACCAGATGTATGAGGGACCATATCGACTAGCCTTCTGCATAGCAGCCCGCTTTGTAACATGCCTTCGGAATCTCAACGACGGAATGGGGACACAAAACTATAGTCAGCTGGATAGAACCTCAGTCCAGGATGGTGTGTCGGTCGGGCGGCTTTAACAGTAGCTGCATTCAAGTATGCTTAACTTATGGTTTTGCATTATGGCTAAGCCTGGTGCCATTATTTGATCCGTGGCAGAGAGGACAAGGCGTCTATCTTACGACCCGAAGGTCTCGGGTACGAGCGTGCTTAGTGTACCGAGCTACCCACGCAGTACCTTAACCCCTGGCATCGAATCGTCAGTACAGCGGGCCGACGTACTGATTATGTATTTCTTAATCTAAATCATTTGCAGTTAACCACAACGGATCATGAGTGCTGAGCGTGACTTGGATCCACAATAGTAAAATCGGAAGTCCCCCGACCCACAGTACACTTAACGTTGTGTAAGCATGTGAAGCTAGATCATTTTCGCTCGTTTTATCATTAGATACACATTGCAAATAATGTCAATTGGCGCAGCAAATTTTGTCGCCGTAGAAAGGAGTTCTGCTGGTCGTGAAAGTCAGTTTGCGTTTTTCTTCAAGGGCAGCCGGACCAACTTTGAAATGCGACGTGTTAACAAAAACCGAAAATAGAGTCTCATCTGCTATTAATCTATCAGTCATTCGGTGGGTATTTCCCTACATTCTTTTCACAGTAACTGCTCAGTTGAAACTGATGCCCAACTAAGGGTAAGCTAAGGGTAAGCTGACATACAACCACATGCTCCCGCTCCCATTGGGGAACCCCATTAACAGATGATATTATTCAAATATAAGCGGGACTAAACCGATAGGATTATCCTGTGGGTTTTCCCTCTCCAGCGGGTCTTTGAACAGGGAGTTGACGAATGGCCTTGAAATGTAGATAGTTCTGAAAAAAGACAGCATCACATTCTGACCCATTAATTACTACCCGCTTATCCTGCCTTAGCAGTCCCTGCTGGGCCGGTCAAGTGAAGTAAGAAAGAGGAAACAGTAAAATCAGAGGGCAAAAATAAGAAGGAAACTAAATAATCATAATACTACGATATGTGAGAAATTAGAACGGGAAAACTGTAAGCCGTAGATAAACCAGTTGGAAGAAAGGATAGGTTTGGTGTTCTGACCCAAGAGTATGGAGCTGACCCGAAAAACTCTTAACTGTGGGTTACCTAATCACGCTATATAAAATGGGGTTACAAGAGAGTTGCCGGACTAATCCGATCAGAACGCATGGTGCAGCTTCAACAGGTGACCGCGGTGACTGAGTAACTTAGCGAGACTAAGTAAGTTACATAAGTCCGGGCCAACCTTACCTGTAAAAATACGGTAATTGAGGCTCCTGTCCCCTCTAATCTTCCGATAGTGCATTCGAGATACGTCTGTTCCCCTAAATTCACAAAACCTTCTCCTAGTTCATTTTGTCTCGGATAAAACGTGGTAAACAAACCTGTAGACAAGATTCCAGTGAGGTCGCACGAATACCTGGAATAAATTCACAAACATATCAACCGTGAAGACTCCAAAGGAGCGGCCGATAAACCCCGTCATGCCAACTCCTTACAGACACCCTTCGTCCAATTGGCTCCAGAGTGGAGGGCTGAAGAATGGATTGCATCTAAATCAACCTGCTGAGTGACATCAGGGATTTCACCGCCGCTAACAACATATCGCGTGCGAGAGGACTAGCAGCTCCTCTTCGGAGAACTGAACACTTGGCTCAATTGATGACCATCACCAAAAGACAGATCAACCCCAGAGACTACCCAATACACTCTGCATTACCTCAGAATCCCAAAGGATATCCACGATACTCCGGAGTTTATGGTCCTCAGCAGACATTATTGACGATACTCCCAAGTCCCCCGGCAAGTGATTTACGTAGCTCACGAATAAAGATGGCCCCAATACCCAGCCTTGTGGAACTCCACTAAAGAGAGCTTGCCTAACTAAAAAGCTACTCCCCATCCGCACGCAGTGTTCCCTCCCCTCAAGGAAAGCAGACACTCATCTAAGTGTGCAACCGGATATCCCGTCAGACCTTACTTAGTGAGAGTCTTAGATGAGGGACAGTGTCAAAAGTTTTCGGAAGAGCTACGCATTGCACTCCACTAATGTAGCCAATGTCTAGAACTTCGACCCAGTTGTCACAAAACACAAGTAGATTAGTATGACACTGAAATACTTTGCCGAATCAGCGTTATACGGCACTGAGAACATTAAATTTGTTCGAGTTGTTCTCCACTGAATCCCTTAACAGTTTTCCAAGCAAATTGGCTACCACGTTTGTCGGTAGTTTGCGCGCGGATTACTGTCACCGCTCTTAAAATTGGGACGGTTGATTATCTCTTCCCATTCAGAAGGTAAGAAGCAGCTGTTAAAGATTTTGAAAACATATATGTGAAAGGACCATTTAGTTCAGCGACCAATTCGTGCAACCGCTGCGGATGTGTTGAATCAGGGCCGGAAGCTTTAGAGGATATACGACTTACAAGGACCCAAACAACAGAGTCTCTGTTATGCCCAGCTCAAGTAGACAAGAATTCTCTGGAGCCCTTAAAGCCAATTCAACCTGTGATAGCGAGGTCTCATGAACGAAGGCCCTAATATACTTTTCGCAAGTTTTGCAAGCTTTACGATAGTTGGTGTGCACACAAGTCTCCACTGTTTGCAGTATCGCTGGTATACACTTATATGCACGACTGCGCCTCTTTACGGAAGCAAAGAACTTCTTAGGGATTAGCCCCAGCCGAGTCAGATAAACCCTTCTCGTACCGGAGACGAGCAATTCTGAGAAACTGCTTGTATCTTTTTCTAACATCTCGATAACTTCCGTAGGTGTTGGCTGATGGAGCTGCTTGTTGGGGTCACCAACATCTGGACATTTTCTTGCATATATATTTGCCTGTGGAATCTATCCATGCAAGCCATGCCCGGAACCCTCTTTTCCTCATAACTGCAATGTAGGGAGCAGAAACGTACGTAACGTATGCCCTGACTTTATCCCAGGTTAACTAGACACAGTCTGTCACCGAGATCACAAAGTTCAGAATCAGAACCTAAGCTCGCACTGCACGGTAGTCCGCCCGCCAAATACTCGGAAGTAATTCAACGGCAGTCTGTCGGGGTCTTGAATAAGCACACTAAAGAAGGTACATACATGATTGCTGGACCCTAGAGGTATGGGCCTCAAATGTCAGATACGAAGTCAAGGGACGTGATGAAAACGAGATCCAAAGTACACGGTACTTGTGTGTCCATGTACCTGCTGGGAATGTTAACGAACTGATGACACGATACTTAGAGGATCAGCACAAGAAAGTATGCTCCGAACGTTCCTGACACCGAATTGCACGTAAGATCAGCCACACAAACTTCAGAAGTTTAAAATCCCATAGAACTAGATATATAGTAACAGATTGAGTACGAGTAATGTCAATCATTCCCCTGGAGGAACCACCAGGATCACTACAACCGTAAACTGGGCAGTGGAATTGCACGCAACAATCCGCAGATATTCAACGGTCTGATCCGACGATTAATTTGTGCTGAGCCCCAACACACCTAATTTATAGCTCACATAAGATATAATGCCTGCGCCTTAACGACCAATGGAGCGATCATTTCGAGACAGTGCGTAGCCATGTAAGCATACGTCACAGTTCGCGATATCCCGGGGGCAAGCACGAATCAGTGAAAGTGAGATTTACCTATACGTGGACCCACCTCTTGTAACTTGTTCTGAGACACACACACACACACACTGCTTTTTACTGCCTGAAAGAACTCGGTTCGACCAGCTCTGGGCAGAAATTGATCGCCGGCTGACCAGCTGAAAGCCAACAAAATGGACAATTTGATCACCAGACGCCCGCTTGACTTTGTGGTCTTTCCAACGCAACTAGACAGGACCTTAACATGGTGTGATGATTTGTATGCCTCAGTGGTTTATTGAGCTATGTTAAGTGGCGTTAGTTAAAACTTCAGAGCCAATCATACCAGCTTGGTCAATAGTTAGAGACCAGACAAAATCAGTCTCATGTCCCACCACGTCGTCGATTAGCCCTCCAGGAATCAAAATAGTCTGGGAGGCGATCAAAAATATGTATTAAGCAGAATTATGGTTTTTAATAAACCCCATACAATATTCTGCTGTCGTCCGCTTATTGACTGTCATTAACTAGTCTGTGACTTCAGGTGCAACCAATCGGTTCATGCTGGTTATTCTGTTGAACCGATTGACGTTTACGTAACTCAGAGTTTTGTCAATCCGCGTTGTTGTCATCGCCGATGGACTGCGTGGTGGCAACTGATTAATCATTGGTCTATTAGCTTGCTGCTTCCCCGGCTGCCTAGCGGACACAGCGATGCAGGTAGTTAAACTACACCTTCTCTCAGTTAATTGCATTTATAACGCTTTTGAACTCAGCCTTAAGTAAATAGGTTTCCTCCATACATCTTTCAGAATCCTCCTTAAGACAATCAAATATCATCCAGCTGGCGCGAACACACCAAACGGCAACCCTCGTTGGGTGACCAATCCCAAATCAACCAATAGCATATCAGACTAGTTTACGAAATGACTTACCAGAGTATGTTTCGGAGTGGCGCAGATCGAGTGAGATTTGGTGGGTGTCCATTCGCGCTCGAGACTTGCACTCAGGCATGATTGCCTACACTGAAGCTACACACATGCTAGGGGGTATACTCGCAAAATTCACGTGGTGCCATCTGGGCTTAGCAGCCACGAGTGATCATGGTGCTTGGCACGTAACCTTTCAGGCATTTCCACTTATACGTGAACTCTGATTGCGCGGTGTGTCAGTCAATTTCATCGCTGAGCTGTCCGTATACTATGAGACACCCACGTGAATGAGTTCGAATGAACTAGCCCTTGGGAATAATGACATGAAGTAGCCAACCAGTACCGTTGTTGATGATCGGCTGACATGGCAGTTGGGCTAGTGACACCGGAGGGACGTGGAGAGCGTGTGGACCCCGGTGTGTTTCGGGGTGCCACATGCTCACTGAGCGCAATGTTGGAAGGTCCGCGGTTGTTGGAAGTAGCGATTCGAATCAGAATGAGTGCGTGTGCAATGCACATTGTCATCCTCCTCAGGTGTAGACTCCGATATGTGCTGCCCACTCGCCATGCGGCTGACCACTCCGCTCCTTAGACTCCGCAAAGCACGCTGTTCATTCCGTGTGCTGAGTCAGACGATTCGTGCGAGTTTCGCCTTCGGCGGATTGTCCACCGGTTCATTATGATTGCGACGGTTTTCCTTGGCCCCAGGTTTTAGCCACCATCACACAGCTTGAGAGCTAAAGTCAGCTTGGCTCCTTACCCCATAATGCTGACTCTCTGTAGCCTAGTGCCAATACCCCTGCATTGCAGTCAGGCATCCGAACCGAAGGCTTTGCTTGAGAACCCTAATCAATTTCCTCTCTTGCCTGGGCAACCTGACAGTAGCTTGCGCAAGCAATACGACACAATGACTTTGCATTCAAACAATCTCTTGATGCTCTGGACGTCGCTGAGACGATCAGTGACACCATAAATGTTGCATGGAGCAGGTTGGGTGAAGTTTGGATGTTACTACTCAAAACGACCGTCTTCTTATTTCTCTGTTAAGCTTTTTCATCTTTGTCGTCAAGCTATAACTTCGCTGTTATCCTTTTTTCAACGTCCTAATTATTGACCCTTCCGTTCTTGCTTCAATAGTCTTTTGCCTTCTAGTTGCAACTCATATGCAATCCCAGGAGGTCGCTTCAGTCCGGTCAATAGTTCCACGCTCAATCAACCGAACAAAGTCCGTTCATTCGTTTTTTGTTGAAGTCCTTGTTACTCGCTAATACTTGCATGCCCCAAAGTGCACTATTTTTCTTACGTCCCAAGGAGGATGAACACGTTGGGTTGAATGCACTTGCTGATACGTTGAAGAGCCGGTCCCAATAGCCTATGTGTTGTCAGTTTCTTTGTCTATCCCCTCCCTTTTTGGATTCCCCCTTCAACTACTTTCTCATACCAGGTGCATAATATTAAGCAGTAAATTCCTTGCATTGTGAAGATGTGTAGTCTGTCATCTGTAGCTTTTAGTATGTTCTCCATTTTGGAAATAGCTATCAGCCTTGACTGTTGCCTGCACGCTGGATCACGGATTTCACAAATTGTCAACAAGTTCTTGACTGTAGCGAACGCCATCAAACAGTTTGGTTGTTCCATAACAATAAGCCATGCGTAGAAGACGGTTTTAAGTGATATACGACCTAATACATAATTCGCCAGCATACACCGATCTGTGCATTAGATGCTTTATTTTAAATTTGGTGAATAACGATTAAAGTCTAGTCAAGGTCATTTTCTTTCAGTCCACCATTTAGTATGCTTTTGCTGTTCTTCCGAAAGCCCTTAACCAAGCTAAATATTACTTTTTCTGATTCACTTGGGATCAATAATTTAGCAAGTATGCACTTACCTGGTCATATAGGCGGCAATGGCATCTTCGAGACTAAAGTACAAACATTTATTTATCCGATACTATATCCGTATAGTATGATGTGTGCCAATTATTCCCGGTTTCAAATGAATCCCAGTTCCGTAAATAACACCTAGTGTATTTGACACCCTGGGTGGCTTACTAAATCTTATTTAGCGTGCGATCAGTTGATGGTATGGGAAAGTTATATATAATTTCAACCGTTGACCATGCAATCTTACAAGTCTGCTACCTTTACCGATCAGAATAGCACACATAACATATTAAAAACTGTACATCACAACCAATTGTAAAATAGCTCTGACCCTATTACTGTACCTACGTTATCCTTGCCAACCTAATGACTGCTGAAGTGGCCTAAGGAAGTTTGCCATATTATTCCCTGGCAAACAGTATACCTAACCGTTGTAGAAATTAACCGTTCTGGGAAGGTGAAAGCCTTGCCGTGGAGCAGAAATCATGAAGGTCTGACAGAGTGAACCGGTTTACTGCCTTATATATGCCCCCAGGGCAAAAAATATTTTGATGAAGTACGACACGAAAAACATCCATATTAGACTCACCCGTAGCATACAGTTAAGCAATAGCAAGTACATGTGATTAGATTTACTCTTACTCCGAACTAATTTACAAATCCATACACAAAATTTACAGAGTTTGTTGCATAACCGTTGTCCTACCTATGCCATGGTGACTAGTGCAACATGCACAAAGTTTGACAATAATTCTATTGTAGAACATTTATGCCGTGACTACTAAGTTTACAGTAAAACGACATCAGTGTCTCTCGATTAACTTAGCGAATATATTGTACTACTGCTTTTTAGTTAGAGTTGTGAACTACGCTTAATTAATGTGTTACGCCATAAATAAACGCAGTATTCGACTATTTCCGGTAACATTATTTTATTTGATACTAGTTGTTATAACAAGGATTATGCGCCTAAAGCAAAGTGCGGCTTAGGGAATATAAACAATATATTAAAGAAATTTCTTGTTTCGGTGAAGACAGTAAACATTATATAAAAGACTTTTTATTTTTGTACGTATATGAACAGTAGAAGCGTAATTCCATTTTGTGTACACTTATTAGTCTTCAGGCGTGTTGTAATTTACCGGCTTCAAATAATTTCAGCTGTAGAGACAAACGTCACACCATTAGCCAATATTAATGTATGGTGTAAAAACACATTGATCCAAATGACTTTGAAATATAAGAACACTAAACATGAGCAAAGTAAGTACGAACGGTGCTGCGCACAGGTAAACTCCAATAATTACCTCAATATTTACTGCCTTAGAGCTAGGAATTATAGTTTTGCTTTGCTTCCAAATTTATGGTGATTAAACAAAGTTTGCTGCTTGTTAAAACGTAGGTGGAATGACGCAACTAAGCAACTGTTAAGCTTTTTGTATAGCGTTGGTGTTCTGTGGTTGTCCGTTAGCTGTTATGGCGACAACTCGATAAATAATGTTGCGGAATTGTAAAAAGACAGTCTATTAAACCACCCTGCATATTTGCATTGTGTTAAATTTCGCCTTATCGTATCTTAGTTTTTAAGGCACATACAACAAAAGAAAAATAACTCACTCTAATGCGTGATAATATAACCATTGTATAGGCAACTTGAGTGCTCCTGATTAAGATTATTCACCAAAAGACTATGAAAATTAACATAAAATGACTCATCGACTGCGTGAAATGGTTCCATTGCTGCTAGTCTGTATAACACATTACTCTGTCCAGGTGCTTTTGAACTGCTTTTCATTTCCAGTGAACACGATGTATACATGGAAAAGAAGTTATCACCCATCCTTTTCATTAACTAAATTGTAAGTATATGAATGAGTACAGCAGGCCTTAGTCAGAAAGTAAGTTCAAAAAATCAGATGAAAGGCAAAACTATCCAACAATCAGCATGTTTAAAACCAATTTGAGCCGAGTTGTTCTGATAAGCTACGTAGTAAATCTTCTTTAAAATATGTTTACGTACCTGTCAGCTACCAGATTACTCATGAAATAAACGGACAGATATTTAGTTTTGCTAGATATAGCTGAATTGTACGAACCTCAACTAGGTGAATGTGATTAGAAATTCCTGTTGTTGGATGCGATTAGATAATCTTCAACAAAAGTCTAGGCACACTTTAAACAAGAAAAATTACAAAACGGATTATCTACGGCACCTATGCATGTCATTTAATTTTAACTTAAATTCACTTAAAAATGAGCGTTTTTCTAAGCTTAGTACTTGGAGGACAACCAAATATGATAACTTATAAACAAGGTATTCAGTTTAGCTATGATAGGTTTGAAACTGGAACATTGTTGCGGAGATTAATGCACGATTTCTTACTTCTTCACATAGCTCAACAGATGGAGGTGCAGAAATGAATGCGGCTAAAACATGACATAGGAATAAAATTTTGATCAGTGCGTATAAATACGTTCGAGGATCATTAACGTTAATTACATAGTTTTATAAACAGCCTTGCTTTTAAAAATGATTAGAATTTCGGCATTGGGCTAAACGCATAATTTTTTCGAAGCTATGATGAAATATTAAACATTTTTACACACGTAGGCCCGTTGCTATATTCTATTGGTTGTTGTAAAATCCCAAACTGCGGCGTCCAAAAAGAGTTGTTTTTTTCATTGGACCTACTAGTTGACCAAATGTCCCCTGCCGGTATTATTTTAGGTTTTGCGTCAAAGCGACTGGATCCATTTGGATCAAATTGGAAACCATGCGCTACACACAAAAACAAATGGTTTCAACTTGTTAAGTCATTTAGTGGATATACCATTTTGTCGCTATTAAGTTTTATACACTAGTTGATGAAGTACTTTGGTATAACAGCTTAACTTAAACAGTTCTTTGCAGAGAAACGTTGTTGCACATTCACCTACAATGAGAGACATACAACATTTCAGTTAAGGCATTTCGGCTAATCCACATTTCGAGAAGAATAGCATAGTTCACGGTTTTATGGTTGGCAATGAGTAACCGTATTTTGTAAGCGTGTGTTTTATCGAGGAACATGTATTTACACAAATGAAGAATATAAAAGTTTTACTAGTTCAACTAATAATATGGACAGCCTCCGTTTTAAAATTATGAGTCAGTGATGAACATGTGACTAAAACGTGATTGGTCCGTAAATAATTTTCCATAGCATACGATTTAATTAAAAATAACATTCGATCAAAGACGGTATTGAGCAACAACAAAGTCGAAACTTACACAGCCGTTCCTCAGCTATCATATGAAAACGAATGGACAAGAGCAAATAATTTCGATCTACTGGTAATTACTTGTTCTACTAAAAGTTATACGTATGGTGTGGTTTATTTCTAATTAGTAGACTCGAACTGTATTCGATATGCTCATCTTTATTCTGCTACATCATTGACCGATCAGCAACTTATGCTGAGAATAAACTACTGTGCTCGTGAAATATTACCTCATCATGTTTTCACGTGCATGGATATTTACGTGACATTAAATGTATTAAAGATTGCCAAAACTTTCCGAAAATTGGAAAGTTAATTTTAACAGGAGTTAGTTTGTATTCATGGGTTTTGTATCAGCATGTCTGTGAACTTGTACCCCACTGCTCCAATGGTGTAAAGGTTTGCCATTATTTTAGCGCACCAGTAGTGTCATTGTTCGTGATCGTTAGGTATGACATTTTAGAGACACTTACTCCATTTTAAAGTGTTTAGTTTGCTTAAGTGGCTTAGGTTATTATGCCCGTTTCAGTGCCTCACTAATAGCACAAACACCGAAAAGGGCCAGAATGCTGTTTAATTTCGGTGCCATAACCGAGCAATTTGCCATTTAGAAAGCCATCACGGAACAATTTGTTTAAGTGACAAACACTTAGAAAATATTTTATTGCGATTTTCATTAATATTCTCAATTGGTTACCGAGCATATTTTTAATAAGTATTGCATTTGTGTATCGGCTAAAGCTGCATTCGCTATTGAAAAAAACTGGAGAACCTATTGGTAGTAGCCGAAAACGACATTTTGAAAACACAAAACATATACTTTGTGCTACAGCTGCCATAACGAAAACAATGTCATGCAACTAATCCGGGATTGATATGCAAGCTTTCACACGGATATTGCGGCTTTTAACTACGGTAAACATAACCGTCACCTGCAAAACGACTTTACCTATATTGGACGAAAAGAGAACGCACGATGGCTCACTGGCGGTATCACGTTTTGCCGTTACAAAGCATAAATTCCAAAGATGAGACAATGCGATTGAGAGAAAACAATAAATTAAGATTTTAGCCAGGAATTTTACATACAACTGAGAGCTCGCACGATTATAAATGATGCAGTTTACCACGCGCTGATTCCACTTCGGTACCGAAATGAAATCAAACTTTGAACGTCTAATTATGTTATCTCGGTAGTGCTCACGGGCGCATATATTTCAAGTGATGAAAACCGAGGTCATCAAAGCCGTGTAATTGTAAAAACACTTGGAGTGCGGTCTTTCGAGTCAGCAACTAAAGCGCATTTTTCTCTTGACTCCTCCCAGCAAAAGATTAAGTCTTACCTCTAGATGCATAAAGCCCTTCTTCTTCGGGTTGTCTTTCCTGCATATCACAACTTCATGCAAAATAGTCTAGCCGTCAGACCGACCTCTATGCTTGATTCTTTTTCGATTCTCAATACTACAGCATTTCTGGTCTTTCTGGAATTATTTTCGGCGTTCATAGAAAGAAGGGACAGGTAATATTGTGTCAGATTCAAGACGTTTCAGACAAAAAGTTGTGTAATCTGCCACGTCTGTTTCTGTTCTCAGTCCGCTTATGCTTGCGCTGATGTTAAGACCTCCGAGTAGATCCCACGGTGCAGTCCCTTCTGTTGTCGGATGATACATTTCTTCGGAAATTAAAGGTGAGTCAAATGAATTGTCAGATTAACAGAAGACTGTGCTTAAGCGCTGTGTGTCTTCAGTTTTGCTGCGGTCACTTAAAACTCTTGCAAATATTTCAGATCTGAACATTGGCTCAAGTGCGCTCTTCACGTTTTTGTTAGTGGGAGGCTCTATAGTAACCACAGGTACCTCATCGGGCCAACTTACAAATTTCACGATCTGCGGAATTCAAATCCAGCGAGACTGTTATACACAAGGTCTTCCTTGAAGCTGTGGATAGTCTGCATGTGCTCCAAGGTCACAGCGAAATAAATGTTTACTTTATCCTTTTCCTCTTTATTTGCGCTACATTTTTAATCCTGCTTGCCGGCCTGTCCTCCGTGATTTGTCCACTTCAACAGGACAGTTGCACGGGCTTTAAGATGTTATGCATAAATAGTACGTTGTTGAAAGTGTCTCTCCTATAAATAGCCGAGGGATATTTGACACATGTGTTCACTAAATTATAAGCTCTCATAGGTAAGAGCCATTATCACGTTATCACATGAGTAGGCGGCTTTAGTATAGTAGTGAAACTAGATTAATGGTATTCTCGTTCATTTATTGTATGAGTCTATATGGTTGCATTCTAATACACGCATTTAACCGCCGATGATGGAGTCAAAGGATGAATTGAGCTATAAAGGGACAAACGGATAATGTTGGTTGCATTCTAATGTTTCAGAACGTTGGTGATAATTTACATAGATAAAAAATGCAGTTAATCTTTAATTAGTTCGGAATGCAAGGGTAATACTGATGTATACTAGAAATGCTGAATCTAAGTTATCTTGGACAGAGAAGATTGTTGACGTATTGACGGAGGACGATAGTCATGCAACTGAGGATGCGACTAAGAGACGTACGCGTTTCAGCGCGTCTTCCAATGTGGTGGATCGTGGTTATGATGGGCGTAGAATCAACTCGCAAATACACCTTCAATCCTTGACCATGGTAACATAGACCACACTAAATATATCTAAATAATTTGCTCCACTAACTAACTGCTACCGCCACATGTCTGCAGGAATTCGTACCCTCCATTGTTTTATTGTCTAGAAAATTACTGGTGTTGGGCAATATTTTGTCTTGCATATATAAAAGCTGTCACCTTATGAAGATGGAATACCTCGAGACCCGATGGAGACGATTATCATTCTCATTCCCAAAAGATTGCTAAATGGTACCTAACAAATAAATGCCTATTGGAATCACAGAAGTTATTCTCAGATATTTGGACAAGCCCAGCATGAACCGGGTTGATGAAAAGTACTTAGCCAAAACATGATGGGATCAAAGAAACATAGCAACTTTAGGAAAAGTTCAGGCATTTATAATCTGTTGCGCTGTTAAATTGTTGCAGCTCTCCGATTCGATGCTTGAAGTTCGGTAAAGGTTTGCAATCTTATATTTAGCCAAGCCCTTGGTTATTCTAATGATTATTTCTTACTATGGTAGCTGACATGCTAAACGGTTCGAGGAAGGAATGCTGCTATTATAGGAGTTTCTGTCCAGTGACAGCAACATCTGATGGAGCAAAACGGTAAGCACAAAATAAATGCACAAATTTTGCTCAGTTTAGTTACAGTAATATTATTAAATTTCCGAATCGCTAGTCTCTTATTGTGAAGTAGCATCCACTTTGACCCTGCAATGTGTACGTCGATTACTGCTTCCCCCATAAAGCAGACATTTGAGGGATGTTTACATTTGAATTGCAAAGAAAAATTTCTATCGGAGAACGATACCAGTGAGTTACAGGTAAGACAGTTGTAGGGCCACATAGTTTTGGCGTTGCATGATTGCCTTAACCCAAGTACTCAATAAATCCACGTCGAAAGCTGCCGGTTTTATTTAAGAGGTGCAGTTGTTGAAAAGTGTGAGTATCAATCTTTATTATTCGGCACTGCTTAGGCTGGATTATTTAACACAACAGATTGTTCTCATGTGTGTGTATGTTTACGAGTTGAGGTTGAAAATATTTCTTGTACCATCGCATGATAAGTGACAGCGAAACTTCACTTGTCATTATTTTACCCAGTGAACTCGTGAGAGGTGCCCATTAGTTTAAAATCGTAGCATGCAAACAGGGTCGGCATGGAGATGCTTACACGCAAATTTAAATTTGGCAAATGTATCAGGGTGTTCAAATTGCACAACGAGAAGGCAAATCGCTGTTCGACCTAACCTCATTCTCGCCCTCACTACAAAAGCACTGATACAATGGGTTAATTAGAGTAGCTTTCGCGCGAAGTAGTGCGGCCTACTTCACCATCAACTGCCGTGCCTCATAACAGAAATATTAAAAGTATCACCGTTAATCAAATTCAGGGCCACCTACAGCACCTCCAAAGGCGCGTAAGTTTCCATTCGACTGGAAATCTATCCCGTATCCAGTAGTTTAAGACAGCATACACCAAAGAATTGTGGTGTAAAATGTTTGCCTTTTCCTGAAGACGTAGCATGTTAGCCTGTGTGACATATTTAAAGATGAGGCAAAACGGCGGATTTGTGGTATAGAAAAACAGTCGTACAAATGGCGCAGAG
Source organism: Dicrocoelium dendriticum (assembly GCA_944474145.2). Lineage (NCBI taxonomy): Eukaryota > Metazoa > Platyhelminthes > Trematoda > Plagiorchiida > Dicrocoeliidae > Dicrocoelium > Dicrocoelium dendriticum. Next base: position 30,751 of record CALYDF020001812.1, read on the forward strand.
CTACGCAATTTCCTTTGAAGGACTGCAGTTGATGTAGATGGGGCTAAATTTATGCGAATAACTACTGAGCATCTGGAGTATATCAATCAATCTTGTCAGCAGTATTGTGAACCTGGACTCCTAAGATAAAGCAGCACATGGGATAAAATTGCGAAACACATTTACCTAACAGAATTCCCCCAAACGGTATGGTTTTTCATTGCTGATTGTATTGGGAACATAAGCTTCCAACATTGAATGGCACTTGTAAAATTCAAAATTATTTTGACTTAGAATAAATGTTTACTTCTCTCAGCATGTCACTGGCAAGAGAACTGCTCTGTGAATAGCGTTCTTTAGATGAATATTTACTTTTATGAAAATATATGATATGGATGAGCCGCTGTGATGGTGATGGACCAATTGATTTTCAAGTTAGAAAAATCTGCATATTATTCGTAGGCTAAACGGCGTTTATTAATCGTTACGCAGCAGGTAAACAAGTTGTATCAACTAGTTGAATAAAAAAAGTGGTATGCATTAATCGTAAATCATAAAACACTAAACAAGAACACCCACTTTTAAGCAGCATCCTTGCCACACTGCTAGGTTCATAGAAGATGCAGCCTTCAGCGTCCATATTGAACAGTACGCCTGTGCGCAGAGCGAGCTCCGTCTCACTTAACGAAGCGAGTGGTATTCCGTTAAATTTAATTCCTGTGCGTAGCATAACCATGTGTATTCCCATATCAGAGTAAGTAGAACTTATATAAAATGATTGGCAATGCACAAATCCACCTATGAAGTATGCGGTCGTCCAAGTATCTAACAGCTAAAAGAACGTTAGTTTGATTACGTATTTGTGTAATGCGGTTATTTAACATAGTAAAGATATAGTAATGAACTGATTTTTGCAGAATACACAGCGTTCGTTGCGCGGCAATTTGAAATTAAGGAAGTCAAGTTGTCGAGGTCGTAGGCATTGCTAAATATTGTGTTTTACGTAAATTCTCATTTTCCTAACAATTAAGTTACACATCCGGCTAATGATTATGAACCAAAAACAGTCAGTCGACAAACTCACTAGTGTACAGCTATTGTTGGAAACTGATTCAACTTTAAATTGCAGTGTTATATCTGGAGTAAAATATAAAACAGCATTAGCCTACATAGACAATTTCAAAACGTAATTGACTGTAGAGTGTCACTTCTTGCAAAACATAACTGTGTGTTGTTTACGGTAATGGAGCCAAACGTAAATAAAATCTCTCATAATTATTTTACATTTTTCATTATTTTATTAGCTGAAACAAGAGGTCTTAGCTTGAGCATCACCATAATTGATGTATAAGTTATGGGCTTTTGAAAATTTGACGAGCAGTGCTAGCTAATTAATTTTATCCACATTTCATTGGGCAGTTTAGGAACGTGACTCACACGGTTGTCTTACTGCAGCCTGTTTCAGTTGGGCTAACACTTTAATTTACAGATAACAGTATATTCACCTTAAAAGGGTACAGAAGCGTGGAAGTTAGCGTTTCATTTTTTACTATTATGTAGCTTCTGTCGTTCAACAACTTAGCCTCTTGTTTTCAGACGTTTCTGTAACATTTTACTTGACAATGTTGCTCACCTCTTGACTGGTTGCTTTTGTTGACCACCACATTCGTAACAGTTACACAATTAGCAAGTACGCCGTTTATCCTGTCAGTAATGATTTTGATACTTTGGTACACACTCTCTGACTTTAGCAAATGGTGTCCACTTGGCTTTAACTTCAGCATTACCGGATGAGTAAATACACTTCCTGGTACTCCGATCACATCTGACCAACATTTGATTAGTATGGGGACGTTGAGTGTAGCGTCTTTGATCCTCTCGTTTATCTACGGGTAACGGTGTAGTCACGTGGAAATGTCAATGACGCAGAACACCGTCAATGAGGTAATCGAAACCATGGGTCTTCACTAGAACAATTCGAATAAACTGGATAATACTAAGGTTGAATGTCGCTTTATTTGAGTGGTATGCAAATGTGCTAACGCCGATTGAGGTATCGGAGTGTTGGTCATCAAGATTCTGTCTGCTATGCGACATGCGCCTAATGAAGTAAGGCTCATATTCTCTGTGACATTTACAAAATTGCACGCTGCTCTGTCTTATGATGTGCCGATTAGTGTATACGTCGAAACAGGTCTTGAGCATACTTTGAAAAGCAATGTGCGCGCGCAACATTTCCGAAAAGAGCTGCTCAAACTAATATATAGTACCATCTGTTATCGGCCGAAAATGCCTCCAAAGATTAGCGCAGAATGCAAAAACAGTTAAACAAATTCGACGGAACAGTATTTAATAATACTAAAGAGGTATCCAGCACTACCTCTAATGCAAGTTAACCAGTTTTATCTAAACATCAGTACAATTTCATCGACTTTAGAACATATGGCGCCAGGATGTCTACAATGAGAAACGTTATTTGATGAATAGTAAGCGATAGTTGGCGAGGCAAAATTATGACACATATGGTCATCAAAATTTGGTATTTTGTAAAATTAGATAGTTACTGGCTGTAAAAAGGCACATCTGTTCTGGTGGAATTTGTTAATTTTATACCACTGCTGTGCATAGTATAGAAGATAGTTTTTCAAGCTGCGCTCTTTGGTCAGAATACTCTGCACCGGATGCAAGTTGAGTTGTTGGTCAAGCAAGCAACAATTATCACGACGCTTAAGCTGCGTTTTATAAGAATGGATGCTTAATCGCTGACATTTTTAATGCATGATACAAGGCAACAAATTGTACGATACATTATTCCTATAGTATTCTATCATAAAATCCACTTGTATTAAAACTTACAATGCTGCAAACGGAGTGCTTTGCGTCCAACATAGCGATATTAAAGTACATTCTGATGTCATACGTTGTATCTAAAACAAGATTATGTCGGAAATTAAAGGACAAATCCTACAGATTATCGTGCAGCAATGTGTTAACTGTCAAACAAATTCGGAATGATCAAGTGCACTCATAAATTTTACTTGACTAGCTAAGCTCCGGGAAAAAATTTCACACGTGTACCAGCTTGCAAAATATGCCAAAAAGTTTTAAAATATTTCGTTTTATAGCTATCCTATTCGGCACATACCTTGTAATTCTTCATGTAACCACCAGCTGGGTCCCACAATGGTACTACACGGTTTTCCTAACGGGTTTAGATGACGGTTAAGAAAATCAAGCCGTTCAAACAATTTGGCTGTCCATGGAAATCCAATAATCACCGAAGGTTCAACTGTAATTTTATATAACATAATGCGCCAATTAAAACGCGATCCAATATGCGGCATTGGAATACAGCTTTGGAATCCCCCATCTTGCCATAATTCAGGAACGAGTTCTACAAGCTGCAAAGGTAAAATTTGATTGTTCATTTTGCATAAACATTACCCACCTGTCTGGGTTGTAGTCAAGAACATTTTACTAAAGGTTTTCTTACCAAACCGCAAGGACTTCTGTGTTTGCTTTGCGTGGAATCTGTGATCAAACGAACTCCGATGGCTACAAGTTTAGAATTTTGGGCATAAATATTTGTGGTATAATGGTCTTAAATACAACTCGTTTAAATATTTTGATCCATTGTAATCGTTTGTGATATTTTTAATGGCGTTATGTTATCAAAGTTTGCTATTCAAGTAAAGTAACCCTTCTATTTTCATGTTTATTGACGTTACGTAAATTATAGTTGCCTGCCTTTAATACTCTTTGAGGTATATAAGTATTGCGTATGCGATAATGGGTTTTGCAGTTTACTTGTTTTAGACTTAATTATACCTTTGTTAGCTGCATTTGTACTCAGCTGAGCAACCAATATCGCAGCCAGTTTTCTTGCCATAGATATGGCAGCTTAATCCTCATGGTGCTTACAGTAGTTTACAAAATGTTTTACATTAGGTCCATTAATTAGTTTATGCTGTGTCATTCATGATCATAACCATGCATTCGTTAGTCCAACTTAACTGATGCCGACAGGTTCTCCTCCGCTTTACCTGAAGCCACTGCGGCGACTCAGGGAAATGAAATTTGAGGAAAAAGCGAGCACGTCAGTTCATATCTAGCATGAGCTGCGCCGAAGTAACCAAGTATATATTCATTCCATTTTTAGGAACGGATGCTGTCCGGTACTGTGCTCGATGCTAAAACGGCTTAGTGTAATTTGTTGACATACTCCCTTTTTCAATGTGAATGTAGAGGATTTGAAAATAGAGTTTTGTATCTGCGGTATTAAAAATATCCCCAGAGCCTTCCAGTTCACACGTTCTGTGGTAAGTAAACTTCTTGCTTTCTATCGATATTGCAGTTCTAAATGTTTCCATAAATTTCTAGGTTTTGTTACAGCCAGTTATCTAGATAACATATCTTCTATCGTAATTAACGGACATGCCGAATTTTTGGCAATGACTGTTGCGTGTATATATTCAGTGTGTATGCAGCTACAAAATATCATTGACTTTTTAATGTTTTCACTATAACACCAGTGTCGAAAAAGCTGTAATAATTATCGCTCGATCCCATGCAACTCAGTTGCTTCGAAAGTTCTGATAAAATACATTCCTTGAATACTGCTGTCTTAAGTTCGCTACATAGACCCCCTCCAAATCGCTTTATTTCAATTCAATGTCCACTCTAGATGCAGTTGCCTGCCACTTACATTCTCTAGTCATCATTTGACAACAAGAACAAAATAACGCGTATAAGCTTTCGTGATTTTGATTATACACTCGTCTGTGTAAACCACAATTTGATGACATAAGATCCATTTATTCCAGAAATGTACGCCTCAATTTTCCAGTTGCCTAGAGATCAGTATACCGGACGAAGCAGACTGCTTTGCTATTTACTTTTCACCAAATCTGCTCTATTTCAGAAGGCAAATTTGCTTTCCTTTTAGCTGCTTACATCAGCTAACCAATAGCCCCACTAAAGTATTTTAACAGCAAGTTCCTGGACATCAGTCATCGAACCGCTTATTCTTCATTCTGGCTATAAAATCATCTGTAGGACCAGTATATTTGATCGATTCTATCACTTTTCTTTACCCAAAGGCGCAAGGTACGTGAAGTTTCTTACGCCGTCTCTCAAGCAGCTTATTGACGGTGATGGATTTTACATTGTTACATTAATGTAACACTTAGGTTTGGTAGTGAACTATGGTTTATCTCAGACACGTCACCTAAATTTAGCTTACACAAAAGTCAAAATGTCTTCAACTTACGCCTCTCGTATGAAAGCAACCATTGCATCTCGTATTGATATCTTGTTAGTGCCTGTGTCTTTTCCATTGGAGGTACCGTAGTCTTGTGAATTCTACCGGTCTGTAAACTAAGCCCTTTTATGTATTTTCCCAGGATTTTAGGGCCAGTAATCCGATATTAGGGCGTTCTGGCACTTACATTTTCAGCACGCTTCTCTCTACACACAAAAACATTCGAAAACTGGCATCTGATATATTTTCCAATATAAGGCATCCACTTCACAACGCTCCATTTAAATGTTTGACCAATTTGTCAATTAGTCGGAATAAAAGCAGCTTTGTGCACGCAAACAAGTTTACCGCTCGTCCGTTATCCCATTACTTTCGCGTTTTGGGCGAGACACCAATCAAAACTTTTCAGATCTAACCAGCCTATTTAGAGCAGGATGAAGTTTCTGACCCTACCCTATCAAACCGATTTATGGTACATTTCGGTACTTAGTTAAAAATTGGTACATTTGCGAGAGCATGTATTTTGTAGCCGAATACGCATTCCCCTAATACTTATAAAGCAGTTTTTGGATTGAGTTGCAATACGTCTTCCATATAAGACTTGTGTCATTTATTCTAGGTAACGGTACTGTTGAATAAAAAGAAATATTACATGTGGTTACGAAATTCGAACGAAGGGTATTGGTTTTAATTTGTTGGTTTACAAAAGCATAAGTGAGCAAACGTTACTACTACTGATCGTGTCTGTTCCCCTCGGGTCGATTTTGGATGGAGTATGTACGTGGAATACCAGCTAGGGGATTATTCTACTCATTGAACAGCGAAGGTTTCCAATATAAGTTGAGAGAAATATGCTAGTCTGCGTAAACATAAGAAACAAATATTACCTAAAATAAACTTCTTTTAATTCTGATAACAAGATTCAGTAAGCATATCTGCAAATAAAGTCAACAGTTATATATTTTGACTATGTTAGACATTTTAGTATAATAAGGGTTATAAGTTTATTTTGATAAACAAATATGCGATCTGGATGATAACACAATATAATGCCGCTCCCATTTAAAATAGAAGAAGCTTCCTTGGGAATTTTCTTGTATGTAAGGCCCTTGTACAAACGCACCATAATCTCTCGCGCGCTTGGTCATATGTAAAGATTTTGCCGCTAGCTGAAGGCGGTGGCAATTAAACTCTGCTTCTAACTGCACAGCTCACAACAGTGCTTCGTTTCGCATTACAGCTGGACATGCTTTATTGCTGACTCAAGAGCACGACACTCACCAACTGGGGAGTGCCTAAAAGCTGCTCTAGTAAATCTGGTAGGCTGAGCTTCATACTTGAGTAACGTCAATGCATGCATCCCTTTTGTTTATCCACTTAAAAATATTTTACTTTCGGTGATGCCATTTCGCTTTATTTTCAGTTGATACCGTAAATTGCTGAAGCGTATTTTGACAAGATTTGACTTTAAGTAGCTATAACATTGGTGTTTTGTGCATTCGTGATTAATAAGCAACTTATAAAACTGAAATAGTGCAGATAAACCCCGCATGTATTTCTATTTTAATAGTGGTTGTATAGATCAATCGCAAAAATTTCACCCTTTTAGGTACGCTACCAGAATCTTGTCTACAACTTAAAGTAATTAATACGTTCCAACCGGCTCAAGTAATTAATGTATCCATCATTCCTGGCAGCTAGTTGTACCATTGAAAAGTATCACGCGTCCAAAAGTTTGGAGTTTACTTCAGATGGATTGTGACTGTATTTTTACTAATATTATGACGTTCGCCTTGCAATCGTTCTCATTGTATATGTCTGAGAACTTAGTTTGTGATAAGAATGCATGATATGTGTACGTTTAAACAAAATATAATAGCAAACTATAGTATCCGATAGAGGCTTACAAAATAACTCGCCAGCTAATGGTTTCATCAGGAAGATGGACAGTAATACTGATAGTAAATACATGGTATCGGCAAATTTCAGCGCCCTGCACGTTCGTTACGTTGAGTTGTGCAAGCAACTCATATATGTTGTTCCTGTGTGAAGCTTCACATGCATTCATTGGTCGAGTAAATTTTCTATCGACCCAGTGTAGTATTATGCTAAATATGTTCTCTTGCTGAATGAAAACTAACCGCAAAATAATCAATCATTTTTGACTAAAGTCCGTCTTCGTATTCGCTTTGCCTGCTTGATTATTCAGTAACGTAGCCAACAGAGAACTCCGCAAATCAAATAGGCTACATAACAGTTTATTTTGTCAAACCATCACGCACCTCATTATAAAATGCAAGCCAAGTTAAAGGAAGTTGTGGTCTCAAATGACGGGGCCTTTGAATTGGATGTCGCAGTTCTCATCGAGACATCGCCTTTTCGGTATATACTTCAGGCGTGCCAATTTTGTGGGAATCTTTTGAAGAATTATATGGCCAAACCATTTCAGTATCACTGAGGCCGCTCAAGTGCACTGCTCTTTCGTGAATTTATTCAAGACACCGTTTATAACAAGCAGTTTGTCATTTTATTCAAACGAAACTAGCTGTTGCGAAACATTTTACCATAATTCCGCCTGGTCAACCGCATAATGAATCTTATGATTATTTTGATAAGCATGCGTTATTTTCTCAAAAATGCGGAACAAGTTCTTCATGTGACAACTGTGCCCTCATTTGACGCGCTGTTTTTATACTTGTGACCGCATTTCGCCTGCTCACTTTTTATCACTTTCTTAGGGGATTGTGTGAAATCTAAAAATGCACGCATGCGGTTGCACAAAACTGACCATGGTTTGTCTGGATTTTAACAAGTATTAGTTACATCTATAACAAGTAAAGAGCCTGATTATTTTCATTGTTATGCTAACGTTTCGCTTATAAATAACATTGGTATTTTTGTGGGCTGTCAACCCTTTATATTTCCCCTTTGAATATAAAAATAGTCAGGCCCTGCTAACAGTAACAAGCTATAAACCCGAATTACAACGTTGACGGTATATGGAAACGTCGACACATATCCGCACATAAACGCTAGTGCTTTCGTCCCAACTGATTAGCGCGATTTTCGGGATCTCTCATTCGTCTTTGGTCACGGTTACAAGCAAATACAAAGTCGCATGTCACAAGCTATAAATGGATGGTAGCTCGTCCTTCTCCTAGGAGCTATTCGTTTCTGTAAAGGTTGAATACATTTGATAGGAGTAATGACGAACGACCGTTTTGTCCTATTCAGCCGTAATGCTGATTACTCAGGCAAGAATCGATTACTATCTAGTCGCATATGCGTCGGTTTTCGTCCACACTTACTAATCGGGTTGTCCGGAACGTTACTGTGATTCGATTTTTCCGTTATACCATTCCTGAACTGACTTTATCCAACTTGAATAGAAAGAATGCTACCACATTATTGCATTTTGGCATCATATCCAGGCATCCATCCTCACAAATACCTTATGCTAGAATTAATTTTAATTCCGGATCAGGAACAACAGAGTCCTCAAATGTTGCACTAGCAACTAACACAGGTTTTGGTGTTCCGGCTGTATTATAACCGGCAATAATGTGTGATCAAGTTTCAATGGGTATTACCACAAATGCTCGTTAAGCTGTTGGCATGTGTATTCAGTGTCATTAAAGGTTTGATAACTAATTCTAAAGGCCTGTGGCGGAAGCTGATAATGTTCATCGTAAAGCAGTGCGTGCAAATTTTTAGAATAAATAAATAAATTTTAGAATAAATGGAACGGGCCCATGAATATTTAGGCCTCATTTGTCGCTGACACTCCAGTACAAACCGCCACCTATTAGCAAGGCTGCTAGACATGTATGACGACCACATGCAGGTTTCAAAAACAGATGGTGTGGCCAAACCCACAAAAGGCCTGCGGCAAATGCAGCAAAATTCATGTGTCTACAACTACTTTGGTGTAAGTTGCACGCACGTGGAGCAGGCACATTCATGCAAAGTGCGCGTTCGTGGGCGTTTTAAGTCAGCACAAGGAGGTGCTTTGGTGAAATACGATCAACGTTTTTCATGTATCCTCTTCGACTACAGCATGTCCACAATAACCTAACAAACAGAAATAATTGAATTCGTTTACAGAAATTGACTTGAATCGTGGTGCTAATCTTGCTTTAGTTACGATGCTGAAATGCGCTTCTTGCTCTTACCATCGGATGACGGCGTGAGAGACATCCGGGTCATCTAGCCTAAACTATTGGTCTGTAAAGGGATCTATGGTAATGCAGATAATCAAGAGCCTCCAAAAATGCAGATTTGCTATCATCCACTACTTCGATAAGGACAACTTTTGTCTAACATGGACTATCAGACATTTTGGGGATATGAACGTCTGTTTTTAACCCAATATCCTCCGGTGCAACGATTTCACGTCTCTTCATTAAAGCCATGATTAATATGTAGTCGAATTCCGTCACATTAAACCAGTTGTAGTTTTCCTAGGTTGTCCTTCGTAGGTTCAACACGACTTCCTACAGAGTACCTGAGGCCCAACATACCGTGCTTCTAGTTACGGGAAATCCTTGCTTATAGTTATCACATTGGAGAAACCGGAAACATATGTCGATCATTCAACCCAGCACCGCATTTATGGAATATGATCATGTTTTATGCAACTGCAGAACCTAGTTTGCCTAAAATGTTCAGCCTTTTCGAGACATTTGCATCAGAGAATATAGAGTGAAGAAGCCTTAGTGCAGCACTTGCGAATTCATAAATGTCATTGCTGTAACTAAGAGAGTTGGATATTTCTTTTACGCTGGTTTGTACACGGTCAGAAGAGTAAAATTACCCAGTTGCACTTCGCGAATTTAGTTGACATGTTCGTAAAGTATCTTAAGATTCTTATCTTGGATTCTGTCATACTAAACACAGCAAATCAACAAGGGATCCATTTTCCGTATCTGTCCAAGTAAACAATAATATGCGGAGCAGGAATTTCGTCCCATTTTCTGATGGCGGACACTTCCGTAAATGCAATATAATTCATTGAAAGATTATAGCTTTCCTTATTTTTTCTGTTGCGATTTTGTAGAACACCACCATCCGCTTTATGTTCCAGTCTTTACACCCCTACAATTTGTTTAAAGTGATTACATTTTGTCTGAGCACCAAAAACAGTTATGATAAAATATCCAAACTGCGTAATGCGCTTTATGTAATTATCCAAAGTTGTGCAATATTTATGTTATGTCTAGGGCACATTGTTGCTCATGGTAAATTCAAATGTGCTATGAATATTACATTCACGAACTACGACCACCCGTCCCTTTTTAAAGACGCGAGAAACATATGTTCTCGTGACGTACTGCTCGGTATAAATAACCGTCTGAGGGGTGTCCATTCCAAGCTTATCAGGTGCAGTAACCATTGTAGGACTAGTTAATACTAGTCCGAGACGGTGCGCGCAGTTAAGCGCGGATATCAGAAGGCAATTGGAGTCGGACCCAGCGGACTGTATTCGATGGGCTACAACAAGAAACGGACGGATGAAGCGAGGCAAGAGCGTACACGTGAGCGCGGGAACTTACAAGGCAGTTGTGTGTCGAGCCGGTTGTAAGATTAAAACAAGAAGAAGTAATGTACAATCGGTCAACAAGTAAATTGTACATGAAAGATAAGAGTTATCATTTTGGGCGGTACACCATGCAGTGGAAGAAGGGAACGTGAATTGTTTTAGGAACCCTACAATGTGTGTTGATAAATATTTGTCAACGCCTTAGCTCTACCATGGCGAGCTGTCGTGTGAACGACTTACACCCATTATGAGCAATTTGACACCCCCTTTTTCTAGTTACTGTATCCACACTTTATTATCCAAACCATTTATACATATTGTTTTTGGCCTAACGATACTTCATCGAAAAGTAGCATGTTGGCTAAACTATTTCTTATGACTGAAATGAAAGTTATTTAACATCTAAAACTAAATTATTGTTAAGAGGCTGGGCAAATGTTCTCGTAATTTTTAACGGTTCCAATATCTCAGGGTTTTCTCTTGCAGCTTAAAAGATATTAAATAGCATTAAGATATTTCCGCAATTTTAAAGGCAGATTTTCATAAGCTTTGTAAGTAAAATGCATTCAATTAGTTAAAGCGATTTTGGTAACAGAAAACCTGGCGCATGTTCTGTGCAATATTGTATCCCTACGGTATAAGTAGCTGACCTTGTCTTGGAAGGCAAAATTGGCAATACGTCACCCGGTGATGTACAGAACCCTGATGCAGATGATCTCAGTGATGTAGTTTAGCGTGATGATCTGTTGACGCGGCAGTTAATCAGCTCGGCCGATTCCAGGCTAGCATTGTTTCATGCATCAGTAGTGAAAATCGCAATTTGGTAGCAATCATAGTTTTCAAAGAAAAGTTACTTCCAATATATTCGGTTCTTCAATAAAAATTCAGAAAGCTACCGTAGAGGTAGATTATGAATAACAAATGATTTATAGCACGGGTACTGGACTCAGGGAAATCGGTCGGAATCTACACCTGATTTATGAAGGAGGATCTTATACTGCATAAATTATATAAATGCATCTGTTAAGGCAAACAATTGATTAAACCCTTACTAAAATTGTTCATTTATTTGAAATAACCAAGGCTGGAATGCGTGCTTATTGTTCTGTTCTTACCCTTCACCAGGTAGGCATATATATATATATATATATATATATATATATATATATATGGACTCTAGAGAAGATGTCTATGACGCACCTATGCGCCAAGTATTGACCTGGAACAGATTTGACACTATCAAGAGTCTTCTCGACATAGAAAACAAAGCAACTCTTCATGTAACTGAAATGTCTGCAAGCGATAGATCAGTTTGCAAACTTTCCACTTGCTAATAAGTGTCGCCACTTGTGCATTCTGGACTTTTATAGTTGACTGTAAGCAAGTGAGAAAAGTGCCCTGAGAATCGACCGCGTTGATATTGCTGGCTTTAACTTATGGCTGTTTACGTTCCATAACTCGAACAGCTAAATAGGCTAGTTGTGTGAACAATGAAACAATGGAACAATGGTTTATTACGGGTAAAAAAGCATCGTTTAACAAGTCCCGTAGGATGGAAATTATTGTGAAAATCAATTGCATGATAAAGTGAAAAGCGTTGTGGTGGACTCAGCATAGATTTTGGCAGAATAGCGGAGATGTTCGTGTATTAAACGTATAAATCCATCAATCCATTGGTTAGGCGTTCGGCAAGACACCGTTTGATTGCGTTTTGTAGCCCCTGGCTAACAAGTCATAAAATGAAATGTGAGACAACGCATCGTCAACACGTTTTTTAACTATCGCCAGATTGGGAGCAGAGACGACATAATTAGGGGGAGCGTTCCAAGACTGGCACACACGGAGGGAAAAGAAATTTCTACAGCATTCAAGCCAGATATACTGAATTGTCAGTTTCAGAGAGTGACCTCTTAGTTTAGGGTTGTGGTTCAATTCCAGCAGCGGACGGCAAATGTGGTTTGGCTTCTTCAGAATCTGGTAGACCATTATGAGTTCCCCCAGCAAAAGCCGATATCGACTGCTGTACATTCTTAGAGATTTCAGTCTAAGCTGATAGGGCAGATGAAAGAGGCCCCTGACGTTCTTGGTTGCCCGTCGTTGAGGAGTCTCGAGAGCAACGAGATCCTGTTTCTGCCACGGTTGCCACACCTGAATAGCATATTCCACGTGAGGTCGCACGCAGGTGTTAGGCATTTGGGGAAATATGGATGGTTCAAACCGACCGAAGGCTCTGTAAAGAAGGCCGAAGTGTTGATTTCCGGTTCTCGTCGTCTTCTCTGCTTGTTTTGGACACCCGAGATCTTCCTGTACCAATATACCCAGGTCGCGCTCCTGAGAAACCTTTGTCAAGGTGTGGTCTCCAATCTTGTAAGCGCTCACCGGTTGGTGACGCAGATGCAGCACTTTGCACTTAGCCATGTTCAATTGAAGCTCGTTCCTCTTTGACCGTTCGTAAATGCAATCTAGGTCATGTTGGAGCAGATCCTGATCTGGCTTGTTACCAATCGCCCGCCATATTTTGACATCATCGGCGAAAAGCAGGAAATTTGAGGAGATGACCCTTGCCAGGTCGTTGATAAACACCAGGAATAAACGCGGTCCCAGCATTGAGTCTTGTGGTACACCATGTTCCACCTCAATTGGGTTAGAAAGTGATCCCCTAACATGCACTCGAAGCTTTCGTTGGTAAAGGAAGTTGCCAATCCAACCAAGTACAGGATCTCCGATTCCGTAACTCTGTAGTCTTTGAAGTAGGATGCGGTGATCAAGGCGGTCGAAAGCTTTGGAGAAGTCCAGATAGATGACATCGTCTCCGACCCCATCATCAGCCACTTCCGTCCAACTACCTCGTGCAATAAGTAGGTTAATGGTGCATGACCGGTGTTGGCGGAAGCCATGCTGTTCCGGTAACAAAATGTTGCATTTTTCTAGGTAGTCCATTAAAGCCTCAGTGACGACTGCTTCCACCACCTTCGCGAGCACAGGGAGGAGAGTCACTGGACGATAGTTTGCAGGATCTGAACGACTACCGCCTTTAAAAATAGGGGTTATAATGCCACACTTCCACATAGTGGGGACTTGTTGTTCATCAAAGCACCTTTGAAAGAACTGTGACAATGGTTCAGCTAGCTTGGTGGCCGTATCATTCAGTGCCTTCGGGCGATGTTGTCTGCTCCTGGAGAACTATGATCACGCAGTGAGAGTAACTTTCTTAGCACAATTGATGGGTTGAAAATAACGTTTGTAACAAAGGTGTCGGTAATGAGCTTGATATTATGGGACAGGTAGAGGTTGCGAGTTCGAAGATTTGGGCGTATTAAAGCCGCAGGGCATTAGCTGCTTCCCTGACGCTTTGTACTCTACCGCCTGTCGTGAATAGTGGGGGATTCCATGCTTCACTTGACGAAGCTTATTGACATGCCTATGTAGCAGTTTGTTGTTTGCCATGAATTTTTTGGCTAGGCTCTGTTGAAAAGTTACTATGTCTTCGCGGACAAGTGCAGTGCAATGGTTGCGATGGGTCAGGAAATTTCCCCAAGTCTCTGAGTCGGGATTAATCTTGTAGGCACGCCATGCTGCATCCCTTATCGCCAGGCATTTGCGAGTCCTACTCCTTATAATTGAAGGCATTTTCGCGGGACGAAGGGGTTTGGTCTCTGATGCTCCGTTGACGATGTCGCTGAGTCTATTAACGAACTCTGCCCAAACGTTGTCAAGGGGACTTTTGTTTGAGAATTCCAAAGCAGCTGCGCCGGCGAGTTCTTTCAATATGTGGTAGCGTGTGATTGTATGAGTTAGTTCCGAGTGTTCAGATGGATACTCTGCTAACACACAAAGTAACTACATGGTCACTGAGGCCTAATGGACTATCCATCAATAACTTGTCAACCATGAGCTCTTCATTCGTGAGCACAACGTCCAGTATGGACGGTTTGTTTGCTGTCCTGAATCTAGTGGGCGTGGTGACATGATTGTACAAAGGAATATTAGCGATCAGTTCATGCAAGTCTGCTTTGAACTGCTTACTGGGCGATGCCGAAACCTCCAGATTGTGTAGATTGAAGTCCCCGGAGATGAGAATGTGGCTGTACCTAGTGCATGTTACTCTGTTTAGGCCACGGATCAAGCTGGAATCCATTTCCAGAGTGGACTTTGGGTGGGCGGTTAACGATAGCTACTAGACACGTGTCGTTGTGTCTCAGTCGAAGACAGCACCAGAGTGAGTAGGTAACGTGTGTTTCCAGATCATCAACTATTGTACATTGTAGATCGCTGCGGTAGTAGAGTAGGACCCCACCTCTTCTGCTGGGGCGGTCGTTCCGGATGAGTGACATTCCGGCTATCTCAACCTCAGCATCAGCCAACTCTTGGTGTAACCAAGTTTTGGTAATAGAAATTAGGTCCCAAGCATTCGCAACCTGACGTAGTCAAAGTTCGGTAATGTTACTGAGGAGCCCTTGGGCGTTAGTGTACATATATGAACGTTTCTCAGATTTAAGCAATGTTTCGGAGGTTCTGCAACTCATATGTGAAGTTTCGCCGACCAGTGAGTGGCCGGCGACTAATCGTTTTTTCGATGTATGCTTGGTGAAGGGTTTAACATTTTATTCATCGTCCGTGTAGTTAGTCCCGTATCTGATCTGCGACGTCCAGTGTAAGGTGTCTGGTCAATATCATCTTCTACAGGTTGTATGGGCTCATTCGGCACATTACTGGTGCATTGTTCTTTCATAGATCCCATCGCGTTTGGTTCTTTGTGTGACATATCATCTCTAGGAGGCATATCGCTGATTGTCTTCAGCCGAACCTCAGATGGTAGCTTGCAACGGAACATGTACCAGCTTTTTAACATCCGTGCTACCATATGTTTTGACTGAATGACCACCTTCAACACTCTCGGGCCAATTCCTTTGTAGTTCGGTGAGGTACGCTGTCGTGACACGGATTTCGCTACCACGTCATCCAAGCGGAGTGTTTCACGAATATAACACCACTGTTGTTTATCATGGGTTGTTATTTCATGCCTATCACATGCTTCGGTTTCAAGAACCCCGTGAAGAAGTATGGTTCTGGTTGAAGTTTCCTTCCGGTAGTCCTCTAACGTGCGGTTAACTCGATAACGCTTGCCCAATGGGTTGTCTGGAAAGATACAGATGGAGCAGTGTTCATTTCTGAGACTACCTGTCGACAGTAGTACTGATTCTACTTCAGTGATGGAGTTCAGCACAACACGCAGAAGTATTGGCTCTCCGAAATGTTTAGAGTTGTGGTGTCGTGTAATACGCATTACGTGTACAGGTTTAAGTACAACACCGATTAGGTTACTAATAATGTCCCACTGGTTGAGGTCATCCAACTGCCTGTCTCTTATCGATGTCGAATTTGATTCTGGGATATTGGAGCACAGTACGCTCAGTACAGGTAGTTGTTTCTTTAGACCTTTCGACATGTCGCGTTTAGTGACTGAAGTAATCAGAGATTTACCGCAGGAAACCGGTGGTGCTTGCACCTGGAAAACTCCGCTACGCTCCTCAGTTTCCGATCCAGTTGAGGGTGATATTACTTTTATATGACGGCTCTTCTTGGATGCAACCGTAACCCAACTTTCGCTCGTAACGGCTTGCTCTTTTTCTACCTACTCTGTCGCGAGTTTGGAAGTAGTCTTACGTGTAGTTACTCCGATCGAACTGGGAACCGCTTTAGTCAAATGTGAGCTACATGTGGTATTGGGACAGCTGTTGATGTTCTGGACTCTAGGTGTCATGTTGCTTACGGTGTTATTAACAGTTCTTCGCGGGTTAGGAGAAGCACTTACGGGAGAGGATTGGGTCGCACAGTCTGCTATGCTTACCCCAATCCTAGTGATTGTGGTGGTCACCATTTCCTCAAACTTTGCTAGTAGCTGGTCATACTGCTGAGATAATAGGAGCCCCCTTTTTATCAGTGGGATCGATGTGCATTCCACACAGAAACATAGGGAGTCTGGTTTGTTTAACAACTTGGCCTGACTAGGTTGAACTCTGAGGCATCTCGCATGGAAGAACTTGCAACAGTTACGGCACAAAATGGCCCCCTTAACAAGTTTGGAACATGATCCACATGGGTCTTTAGTCTGTGGCACGCCGGGCATCACGCTTGTTGAGCAAATGTTACGAACCATTTGATTGACTCACCTTCTATGGTAAAAGGTCGTTCTGTTATTGACGTTGTCGGTAATTTCACAGTGGTCACGTTGCAGTTGTGTACTTTTATAGTGTCCTCTCTGGCGTGCCAGTTGAATGTGACGGCTTGAACGTGGGGCAGAATACACGAAGGTGTGATTGAGAATTTTCGTGGTTTAGCCTATGGATCGCGCCGGGTGAATTTGCTTTGAGACCTGTAGCTGCACCGAGCAATGTTGGATTTGAACGAGTGACAGCTCGTTCGAAACCGTTGAAATGATATATCGAGTGACACCAAACAATGTCTACGATGATTGGAGTTAGACAACTTTTGCCGCTTGGATATCGACGAAACACGGCCCGGAAGTTAGAAATCAGGGTAAATGTAGGATGCACTGGGATATACTCGGGAAACTGGTATCACAAAGTAGAGCTTGTAAAAGTACGACGAATGAGTATGGATCCAAAGATGTGCGACAAAATGTCGCTGAACCACAGTTAAAAAACAACGAATGCGCAAGTGAGCGATTAGCACGCAACTTCTCTCAAGGTCAACCTTGACCACACGATAGCACACGATAGCAAGAATCGCTGGTGGTTTATTCGACAGCCGCTGTAGAAAAGGTTTGTGGAGTAAACACTTGTCCACCATTGATGAATTAAGCCATTGCTGCATTTCACGCAGCAGGGTTGATGGCCGCTTTTTGCTCAACTGTAGGTCACCGCAAACCTATCGTTGACGGTTCTTCTCAGAGCTCATGACATGCTTAATCAAAGCGGTTTTCGGTTTGAGAAATGATAATGTCTCGAACCTCTGTTGATATATTTTGTGGAGATAGGACATGAACTGTCTATACTTTATGTAGTCGGAAGTAGTTTTAAGCTAATAAAACACTGCTCCTAGATGATAAAACCACAAAAGTGGTCCCATATTCCAAAACGTCGTAAACGAGATAGATGCAACAGTAACAGGAGACACTACTTAATGGTCTACAGAGAACATGGTTTAAAAAATGCATAACAAAAAATAATATCGTGTGCAGCAATATATAAGATCAGATGATCCTAAATAAAAGAAACGAGCTAATCGGAGAAAAACTCAACATAGGTAGCATTGAATTAATCGAACACTGGGTCACCAATTTCATTGTAGCAAGTATATCGATTCCAGTTTGCAGATGATGCTTCAGGGAACACTTAGGTTATATAGCGGAAGCCAACCTGTTTGCCTGTCTTTAAAAAGACACAGTCAGACGCTGTTAGCAAAGGGAATGAAAAACGTATAGCGCGCAGGAGCGGTTGCGCTTTGCAATAAGAACCAGCGACAAGCATTAGCGATGCGAGACTCAAGCAAATTAACTCAACCACCACTACAAAAATCCACACCGGTTGCCTAAGTATAACATGAAGTACTACGTTTAGATACAATTTTAGACAGGCAAACTGGGAAATCCGCAGTATGGTACAATAAGGACTGACAAATAGACATAGGGCTTGACGAGACAAAGTGTTACAAATATTCTGTGTACAAGATGCGTAGTGGCAGGAGTTTGGAGAAAAATTCAAAAAAGCTAGTCATACAACTTTTGCCCACCGCCTAATGCGGATGCCTCTATCCCGCAGGACCAAAATTATTTGCACACACTGTCAGTTTGTAAAGCACTAGCCTGTACGCTCAGCTGGAAGACCTACCGTCCCATTTGGACGTGTTTTGTCATCTTCAGAGGCAAAAGTGAAATAAAATACGACGTAATACGAAAAGCTGTTGACAATATTATATCGCATCGTAAACATCGCCGCCCTTTAATAACGGTTCTTTGCATTCTTCACTTAACCACGCTTTCGTGAGCTCGAGTGACCGATAGGCTGCTGCTGTGTGATCGGTTTTCTGTCCGTCTGACCCCCCTGGTGCGACACATATGGGACGAGTTTCGGCTACTCGGAAACATTCTGGCTTGGCGCCACGGCCTCAGTATTGCATAATTAAGATTTGTACATTGGTTTTGCTTATTGCTGATGGTATTTGTTGCTAGAAAACATAACTTCACAACATATGTTAGGAAGCAAACTAAACTATTTCGCTCTGGGACCAGTAGGTATCACACTATGATGATAAACTATGCTAGCACGACAGCATACCTTTTCTGTCACTCTTGTTATGAGGGCGGTTTACAAGCGTCTAGTAGGAGGTCTATGTATTCGTTAAAGTAAGCAAGCAGTAGCAGTGCAAATGACTCCAATTCGAACACAAATATTTTCGTCCAATTAATTCAGGTCCTTAGAGGAACCGTTATTCGGACATAAATCTTGATAGCTGGGGTAGTTTAAATCGGCTATGTTGTAGCAGTCTTAGTTATATTTAAGGTGGTAGAAGTTCAACATAAATAAATAGAAATAAGTGTGCTCCATGCAGAACATGACAGCTATCGGTTGAATGACATCCACTTCTGAACTACACTCAACGGCACAAAGTAAGGAAGACGAAAGTTTTAGTCTGTTTTTTTTACAAACCTCATTCTTTTAGTATGAAGATTTTTTAGACATCATCATGGTGCACAGCGGAATGTTGCTGTCTTGCGCTTGTCTTAACTTAGGGCTGTAGTACAGTAGCACTTAGTTGCTTTTCTCTGAACCTAGTGAATCCGCAAGTAATTACTAAATGTCCCACTAATGTTAACTTAAATGTTTCACTGTCTCTAATATGTCGACCCACAACGTATGCTTATTGCTATAGGTATAATTAAACTTTAATTGGACGGAATGGCATGTCAGAGTAATACATTAGTTCAAATATAATTATTTTAACTATACTAAGCAGTTAACCATTACTTATAGCTAACACTCTTTTGATGATCGCAGCTTCATGGGTTATGATATTTAGCTAGACATAATTTGTGTATTTCGAGTCAACACCACGAACTACTACGTTTCATTGGTCCTCAGTAATCATGGCTGTCCTCGAATTGGTTTCACCATGAATGTCCGCTGATCACCTGAATCCAGGTATCTGTTTCCAAGAGTAACAACCGAGCATATTTATATTTTGCAACTTCATAAATATTTAGCTAAATATGACTTCAGCCATTGAGTTCCGGTTACACAATGTTTAAGCAGGATGTGTTGCGTAAACATAGCGTTACCACAGGTTTTCTTCATCAGTCTCTGCTTTATAAAGCATTTTAAGTTAATATCATGCATACTTGCCTAAATGTCGAATCCCTAGTTATTTCCAACACCTTATCTCCATACTCCTTTCACCACCTACATCCCGCAACTCATTAGTCTAGATATTACTATCATTCCATTCTTGTTGATTAGTTTTGCATACACACCCAAATCGGCCATATCTGCATTGTATAGGCGAATAAGAGTGCAGCCTCAATAGGCGAAGTCCCTCTTCGTGTAACTCCATCAAACATTAATACAATTTAATTCCCCTAACGCAACTGCATGATCCACGCATCACAACAAATGGCGGGGCTTGGTATTCTGGTTACTTTCATAAATGATCTCGTAAGTTTGCCGTATCCAAACATTCTGCTATTTGCATACGACAAAAAGTTATGGCGTAATGATTCGGAATACCTGTAGCTCGGGTTGATAGTTAACGTTTTGATTCGTTCTCCGAGCTGAGTAATTTAAGGTCAAACGTTTCACCACTGAAGATGCCACTGAGGGAAATGGTGAAACGTTTGAACTTAAATTACTCAGCTCGGAGAACGAATCAAAACGTTAGTTATGGCGTATTTTCGCATCAGTGGTAGATGAAACGGCCCTAAAGGATGACGTGAACAAAGGGTACACATGGTCCATCGAGAACATGCTACAGTTTAACAACACAAAGTGTAAAATTCCGAGCATACACCATCAGAGTACCCGCAGATACCGCCTTGGACCACAATTTCTGCAGTGGGGTTATCGTGAGTGCAATGTTGTTGGTCTTTTGTAAGACTTTGTCTCTTTGAAGCAAGCGGAATGGGCACCAGTGTAAGTTAAGCAGCACATCGTAAAGCTTCACGAAATCTGACGCCTCAATCTTTCCGAAAATGCTAGGCTCGTACTTGACCTCGCATACGAGTATGCTATTCAAGCGTCGTAACTCTGGCAAAATCACCAGCTGACCGCGCCTGATGCTGCTAAACGGGTGTGACGAAGCACTGGTAGGTTTGTCACGCATTATCCACCTACGCAGGTTGAAAACCCACGAAATATACAGCGGACGTTTTTGGCATCTATATAGCGATCTCATATTTGTTTGTGAGATTCTGGGAAACCCGATACATGCATGCCATGCTCTTGATAAATTCAGTCAAAGTATTTCTCTAAGGGGTCATCAGTATAGGCTGGTCAAGCAGTACAGCCGACTGGAAGATCGATGAAACGTTTTCTTCTTCCAGGTGTCACAGATTTGGAACACCGTCCCGGCACAATTAATTAATGCACCCATTTCTATCGCTTCTCGAGAAACGCTACGACGATCCTATGACGAATTTACACTAAATGATCTAGTCCACGGCCATCAGGTGAGGGCACTAGTAATTACCAAAACGGCATAATGGATTTCCTCTACTTCAAACAGGAACACCTACAGACGTATTACTCCAACGCCTTTGGTTTGTCATACAGCCCACCTACTTTTACTGACACACTAGTTTTAATTCTGCAACCTTTTTCCTAGCCATCCTACGGGGCATATCAAACACTTGCTTTTCATACGTGTCCTAAACAATTACTCCATTAATCCATTGACCACCCTTCCGAGAAGCCTATAAAATGTCGTTTGAGCGTAGCGGAAAAATCCGTTAATATTTAATAAATATAGTTTTTCGCAATACTATGCCTTCTGAGTTTGCGCAACAATGTATCGTACATATATGTTGCTGAATTTTGTTTGACTAATTCATCATTTGCTGAAATTCTGTTGCCATTATTTGTTGTTCCTTTTACTTCCCCTGCCGATTGTTTTGATCAAACCACCAAAGACATAGCTAGGTAGTCACTTGGCCTTTGCGAAACATTTGATCTACTCACGACGTATACGAACCTCCAAGTAA
Source organism: Dicrocoelium dendriticum (assembly GCA_944474145.2). NCBI lineage: Eukaryota > Metazoa > Platyhelminthes > Trematoda > Plagiorchiida > Dicrocoeliidae > Dicrocoelium > Dicrocoelium dendriticum. Next base: position 52,744 of record CALYDF020001812.1, read on the forward strand.
GAGTAATGCTGACGGCCCTCATCTCTCCAAACAAATTTGCCTTGAAATTATCTTAGCCCGGCAAGTTTTTACGGAACTTTCACTGATGATGGTGTGATGCAGTGTATGTTGATCGATTTAGGTTAACCAGTGTCTCTTCCATGGTGTATGCCGCGCTAAGGCCTTTAACAGGTAAATATTTCTTTATATAACTGAAATACTGAATATGGGATATCTAGCATGTATTGCTTGGAGGAGTGGTCACTGTCCTACCAAATGCCCTTATAATCGCATACCCTTTATACATATGTCTTATGCAGAAGTTTGACACGCATTAGTGCAGCCAACTATGGATAGGTGATTAGTATCATCACATATATCCAGCAGTGTTGGCAATAGAGAAAATGACCGTGTGGTTAAATGAAGGCGACCGAATAATACCTTATCCAGCTATTTCTGCAACGTGGTGGCATTTGGGGAAGTGTGTCGAATTAACATAAAAATAATAGGTGAGAGAATTGCTTCCTAAATGCACTGGAAGTTGTGAGGAATAATGAAGAGTGTTTTCCCCCGAAACCGTATTTCCTTTTATTATATAATTGTAGATAGCAGAGTTTACGAGACAAGCCATAGTATCTAAGTAAAACATCCAGGATGATTCTGCTATCTTTACTTACAATGCATTTACAATTTCCGTGATGAAAAGTGTTGAAAATCATTCGGCTTACTTTACAATTACTGAACAACTTTAGTATGCTTCAATAGTCCATTCGTTAACCGTATGATTAACTTCCAGCAGCCATTGTTGTATCCTTCTCCTACCGGTAGATTTTTACTCGTAGTCAAGTATGCTGGTAAGAATGTTTGGCGATTAATACCGAAAAGCACGTCGCTGACTTACATTCAAGCCAGTATTCGGGGTAAAATTAACAGTCGGCTGTCACACAGCAATATAAATAAATAAAATGTTCATTCTCAATTTAACAATGCACATGTGTACAGGTGTGATCAAGAGGTTGAGAGAGCCACATAAAGAAAACAACCGCATATACATCCAACGACAGAGATGTGTTCGCTGTTTGCGTGGCTTACAATGGTACTTAATTGGTATAAAGGATAGTTGCTAGGTTGATGAGCATATTCATCGGAATCAGATAAGCATGTTGCACGAAAGCAAGGTAAAGCCCATAAGAGTTTCATTATGGCAAAAGTAGACAAGTGCTTTGAATAGTTCCGGAGATTGAGTTCCAATATTCCGTTTGCGTAGAAATCCAATCGAATGTTCGCCAAAATCTACCGAACGAAATGGTGAGGAGTTTTTCATATGGCGTTGCGCACACAAAGTTCGCTTATTGGCATCATTGCCAATGTTTAGCAGTAGACAGCGATCGTATTGTCGTGCCGTGTCATATCCGTCAGGTCACAGTGCTGCAGGGGACATTGGTGGCTTTGTATCTGGAGAAGCTTGCCAGCGAGAACACACCACCTCCTGGAACACCGCCGTTGATCACAAGTGGAATAGCAGTTAGCCACTGTCAACGAAAATTTATGACCGATTTTCCGCGGGACTAATCACAGTCATGGGGCATCCATTTTTCCTTTAACTGAGCAAAAGTCCTAGTCATGATTCACCAGTAACGGTTACAGCCGGCCTTATAAGTCCGTTAATTTGTACTTGTCTAAAAGCATCAGGTAGGTATAATCCGAGTTGTTGAGTGAAATTAGGTACTCCAAAAACGGATAAGAAAGGTGTGTCCTATGTGTAATGCTTTGCTAGTGGAGCTCTATAGCATAGGTATCAAAGGGATAGCCGCCAACATCTATGTGCCGAGTTCCACTTCCAACTTAGGATATTAAACCCTGATGAGCCCAAAGATGTACGAAATCCTCGGGCTTGGAGTTGGGGGATATACAATGGAAATACTGGAAACCCCCACGTGGGACGCGGCCCCAGTGGTCGGAATGGCACAGATTGACATCAAATTAAATCGTGGTCACAGCTGAGTTTGTGTGCCGCTATTTAAGACACAAGACACATTTTCCATAACAAGGCAATCAAAATGCTAACTTCCCTACCATTGCGTTATTCGTGTGCTACTTTCGCCACATCGTTTCATATGTTTATTTTTAAGCATGACTCGTCAAACTAACCACTTAAAATATGTTATTGTTCATTTTATCCTGCCGAACATAAGCAGTTAATTTGGTTTGCCAAAGGAAATCGATCGAGTTCCACAAGAAATGTTACTATTGAGTCTGGGAGTTTTGGTATATGAGAAACGAGTCTTCCCTGGTTTGAAACTTATATGACAAGACGTCAGCATTCAGCAGAAATAAATTGTCTTTTACGCCCTGAAACGTTACTGCTTGCTAAGTTCAGTGAAATGCTCTATAAGCTCTTCTTTTTATTGTATATAATGTTTGTTAAAACTGCCATACGCTTCGGTAGCCAATAACGGTTTGCAGAGGATTTAGGAGTCGGGTATACGTTCTACTCATTTAAATATATAAGTGAGGCACAAAGAGTCAAATACCAACTGTACAACGTAGATAAACTAAACCATAAAGTGGCAGTCTATTGTACTAATAACTACTAGTCCAAGACGGTGTGCGAAATCAAGCGATGTTTCTCAGAAGGCAATTGTAGTCTGACAAAGCAGACTATATTCGATGGGAGCATGCAGCGAGAAATGAACAAGCATGTAGCGTGACAACTTACAAAGCAGTCAAGTGTCTGATATGATGTAGATCAACATAGTTCAATTCAAGGTAGAGCAAAAATGTTGGAATACTGTAAAATTGGCCATCAATGAAATTGAAATCAAGAAAAATTAATCAGCGTTATGGGCGCTACAGATCTCTCTTGCTATAGCAATGTGAACCTAGAAAGACTTCGATGTCGTAAATGATTGGTAAACCAAAGTTTGTCGACCAAAATGGCGCCGTGTGAGTGATTGAGTAGGATTTTTCTTAGGCCAGGCGTTTATCGAAAATCGGAGTCCGCTGTGTCATTTGTTATGGATATTTTATTGACTAAATGGCCGGTTTCATTTCGATGTGCCGTTGGAGCGGGCTAGCCGTAATCCAAAAATTCTAGCCAACGCTGTAAAATAGGCCAACCTACATTAAACTCCGCTGCTGCCAAACGGTGCGCTTGGGTGTGGTCTCTCACCAGCCGCACCCAGCTCCGCGCCGAAACGAACCCCATCCAAAAAAGACACGACCCACTTTTGCTTCCGGGTCCTTGCTGAAGAGAGTGGTCCTCGAAAATGTCGCACGTGAAGACCAGTC
>CALYDF020001813.1:0-32679 GCA_944474145.2 Dicrocoelium dendriticum
GCCACAAAGCCTCTCGGTTCACCGTATCAAATGCCTTGGTAAATTAACAAAAACAGAGTACAACGATTGGTGTCGTTCTCTGCACTTCTCCTACAACTGACGAGTCGCAAACACCATATCTATAGTGCTGCCATCTGAACGGAATCCACACTGCTCTTCCGCCACGTTACGTTCCATAACCTGACTGACGAGGCGGTTGAGCGGCATTCGGGCAATCACCGTCGCCACAAAACTCAACAAGTTTATGCCGCAGTAATTCATGCAACATTGCTTGTTTCCTTTGCCCTTGTACAGTGGTAGCACAAAGGCATGCTTCAGCTCAGGAGGCACCTCCTCCTCAATCCATACACGTTGTACCAAGTGGTGTAGCGCAGTCAGCAAAGCTTGCCCGCCGTGTTTCAATACTTCAGGAGGGATCCCGTCGGCACCAGCACATTTGCCGTTTCGAAGCTGAGCAAGTGCTCTCTGAGTCTAATCTAGTGTCGGCATGTTCGTCAAGCCCACCTTCATATCGCGCTGCTTCAGGCCGTTCAATGTAGGCCAGTCGATCTCTGAACGTTTGTTAAGAGACAGTCAGTGTTTCTGCCAGATCTGCATTATGGCTTCAGTCTGCGTGCAGGTAGCGCCTGAAATACCATCGATTAGAGTCCTCGGTAGCTACGACCTCGTTCCATACAAGAAATCAAAGAATACATTGTAATGGCGGCGTTCGGCGCAGCATTCCAACTGCTTCGGCTTCTCCGTCCAACAGGCATTTTTAATGCGATGGAGCTCTCGTGTCACTCGCTGTCGAACTTTGCGAAATTTACTCCTCTTCACCAAGACATTGGGGTCTGCCACATGTGCAGCAAATGTTATATTCTTCTCACAAAGCAATGCAGCAATCGTCGCATTTTTCTCATTAAACCAATCAGGCCGCTTAACGGTTGTGCGCCCGATGGTCTCCTTCACAGCAAGTGTCACCTGGTCGCTTATGTGGTACCACAGGTAGCTCAATGCGGTTATGCATTCCACATCACACAGGCTTGCAGCCACCGTCCTCTCCAGTTCAATACGATTCACCACAGTACCGAGGGAGAGAATGTTAAATTTACGCCAATTTACGAAACGAGTGCAATACACGGGTTTACGACAATATATGTACAGGTTGTCGGCACCAAGTTGTGATCAGTGCCACACCCAGCTCCACGCATTACACGTGGCATGCGCACTTCACGCATGTCACGCCGACGTACGATGACATGGTCAAGCATGTGATCGTGACAACTCCGTGGGTGCGTCCAAGTTGCCATAGCACTCGCACTCAGTACAAACCATGTGTTCGTGATCGTCAAGCCGTAATTGGCTCAGTGATAGCAGCATGTCACAGTTCGTATTCGCTGAACAAATGCCGTGCGGACGGATGGCGTCTGTTCACATCGCTGCATCACGCCCAACGCGCTTTGAAATCACCTAGTATAAATGGTCGGTCGCTCCTCGGCACAGACCGTCTCACGGAGGATAGTTGAGTGTAGAATCGAGCACGCGCGTCATCATGATAACACATGGTTTGGCTGTACATGCTTATGCATGTGGCAAACTTAACTCTTCCAAGTCGTAGGCGAACAGTCATCAGTCACGCGCTGATGACAGTCGGCTCACGCACCAACTGGACAGTAACGCGATCGGATAGTGCAACTCCGACCCATGTTCACGTGGTGCTGATGTGGCGTTTCCCATTCAAAAGCTTGACTGAATCACGGGGAATGTTGGTCCTCAGCAATCCAAAAATTCCCATTTATTAAAATGAATCAAGGGAGGCGGAATCTGAGTAAAGAATATTTTTCGGCAATTCTCATCAGACTCAAACATCACATTTCATTACGTCCTTTGCTTCTACCGTGGCCTACAACTTCGGCTATGATTTCCCCTGTACATATTTGCCACTCCCAATGACCCCGTAATTTATTGCTTTGCACCCGTGTAATTAAACATTCTGTTCAATACGCAGCCCAATCCGGCACATTTAGCACTTTTCCTCATCATGTAATGTTTGAGTCTGATGAGAATTGCCGAAAAGAATTCTTTACTCAGATTCCGCCTCCCTTGATTCGTTTCACATTAAGTAGAACAGATAGCCAGAACCAGCGTCATGCAACTTACTTTGCTCAGCTAGCCGAGTCTCACTGAGCGCCGCACTATCGATGTTGTAATGCGCCAGTTCCATCGCGACCAGTGCACTACGTCGTTCGGGACGCACACTCGAGTTCCGGTCCAGTAGCTTGTGCACGTTTCAGCACCAGATGTTGAGTGCTTTGCGCCCAGACATACGACTGCATTGGTGGGCGATTGCAAGTGTGGGAGTGGTTCTGCTTCGGAGGTCTGTTTGAAAAACACCGCCAGGAGCCTTTGGCTCAATAGTATAGCTACGGAGAGCATAACGAGCTCGGGAATGTGATCGCAGAGACAGATGTGATCCGTTTGAGGTCCGTCACACTCAGCATTTGAGGTTCTGGAACGATTGATTCGTGGTTTGCGACCGTAGTAAGCTACGCACCTGCGATCACGGCCAAAGACAGAAGGGTTTTGGCGGGTTTGTACCAATTTGACCAGGGGCTGATTAGTTTGAGGCGGACAGTAACAAACCATTGAACACCTGAAGGTGCCCTCCCACTGTCAGAGAAAACGCGTGGAGCTCGTGCTCTAAACCAATCGATCAGTGAGCTTCTAACCCGTTGGACCTGTTGTCTCCCATGGCTTTGGTTCACATCGAGTACTTCCTACCCTCCAAAGCGGATGGACTAGGATACTAGCAGGGCGCCCACACCTGGCATGATAACTACTCGAGTCCTCAGCCAAAGTCTTCGATTAAATGTACACCCGAAATGTAGCGGGTCTAGCACATGGTTATTTCATTGACTTAAGCGGATTGGTGTCCTGGCACTTAGCTAGGAGAAGGTTGTAACCGAACTTCCACCTAGTGCTCGCTACAAGGAGGCGTTCAGGACTTGAGCCCATGACACAACAGTATCAGCAGTGAGTAGATCATCTGACAGGATCTAGCCACCAGCAACTTTGGTCATGCGGTCTTTCAAAAGGACCAAGGCGGATTTGTAACCGTTTTGCTTACATCAATATAGCGTTGTTGTCCATCCTAAATATGCAACCGGCATAAGCCCATTTTCTTACCAAAGTAGCAAAGAGAAACAATTAAAATTAACTTATAGTTAAAATATGGCAATTTGTGTTTTGGGCAAGTCAAACCTAAGAGCGTTTCATAAATCACAAATCGGCGTTTTTTCCTTTGTCTCCGCATAGATAGATGACATCAGTAAATGCATTTTGCGGTGTGTTCTTATTCTTTGATCAAAGTTCCTCTCTGTTCTGCACGCATGTAATCACTTTGCATTCCTTATCTTAAAGCTGGTAGCTCACTTCGCCTTTTATCTACATTTGGAAATGTGTACTTCACTTGCCCTTATACTGAAACTATTTCATATGCAATAATCTTATGCAAACCATATATTTATCTGCTCAGAATTTAATAAATAATGACAATGAAATGCGTTAAATAATTAAAATCATACCGAAACAACTGGTGCGAAGAACGCTTGGTTATACTTATACACACCACTTTCTTCCAGCGGACATCCTTGTTCCATGTGGCCGCCGACGTCGCAGATGTACAATACAACCGCTGTGAGTACTACGCAATAACTCATTTTTATTGACGTGCCATACTGATTCGATTTCTGGGAAGAAATACTGTTGAAAACAGTGTTTACGTAAACATTTGAAACAGAATTGGACTTTTGTCAAGTTCTTTTCATATAATGTGAAGAGGAGTGTTCCTGTAATTGCAACAAAATTTGACTATTTTCCACTTTTTCTCCGAAATTATGACGTCCAACTTCGTGAACTGTGGCCAAGGTGTCACCTCCCGGTTAAAGGCTGTCCGGTGCGCTCTGTGCGATAGTTGGATCCACATAGAGTGCTATAACATTGGTCAAGATCTCTACCACCGCATTCAGCTTACTGCCTCCAAGGACATAAGCTTCCACTGCGACCCGTGTCTATCAGTTGTCTGCGACACAAAACTGCTGATGAGCTTTCTCTCACTCAGCCTACCTACTGCTCCTACACAAACTCTGTGTAACTCTGACTGCGAAATCCCTGTTTCATCTGTGTGCCTGCCGGGGTCTGGCTACCCTACGCCCAAGGGGAAAAGAAGCCGTGTCACCTCCACTACTTTGGAAGGAAGGCTGTTGCCCGTCGGTCCTAGCAATCCAGCTAAAAGTAGAAGCCGGATCACCTTCTCTTCCTCAGAGGGTGCACTATTAACGCAGGGTAGTGTCTGCATAGACCAGTTAGATATAACTAAGCGAAAAGCAAATATGTGGACCTATGCGGTTGTGGCGTGCATGAACTCTTCAGGAATATCCACGATAAAATGGTCAAAAGCCAAACGAAAAGAGCAGCTCCGAGGCCTAATGCAAAATTTAACCCAAAGTAACTGTATCTGATTATTGACAAAGTTACCCAACTTGAAATGCTCATTACAGAAAAGCTAGTTCCACAAAGGGTAAGTCTCTCAGGAGAAAACAAAACAACTCGAGAGCGTTGCATATCTATTACGAATGCTTCTGAATCCAAAAAGAGAATCATCGGCTGAAAGGATTCTTTCTTAGCAAGATTATTTGAAGCGAACTTTATCCATCCTATTTGATGAAGGCGAGCAGGGTATCAACATCGTCTCTGCTTGCCTAGATAGAAAACAGGATGATCTTTCTAAGGCTCGCTTGCTAAAAGTCGTCTGTCATAATGAGGATGAATGTCGCCGCATCCTCAGGAGTACCTCGCGTCTCAAACGATAAACCTTCTTTGTTCTGTAAGACCTTTCCACAGAAGGTAGACTCAGAATGAGACAAGCCGTCAATAAACAACGAACCGGCCGAGCGAACGGCGAAACTGATCTCCAAATGGTAGATTTTTCGCCTTGTTCAGAAAATGCTGAACTTTGGAAGCAAATCTTTCTGCTACCCAGGCCTCATGTCTAAATAGCGGCTTACGAGTGATATTTGACAATGTACGCAACCTTAAAAAAGAGCTCGACGATATTCCTCTTCTCATTACTGAGCATGAGCCAGATTTACCGGATTTCACCGAGACCTGGTTATCACCAGATATTCAGGACGCCGAGATAAGCTAACCAGGATATCAACTCTCCCGAGCAGATCACTCCAGTGGGTGGACTGGGGTGGAGTCATTCGCTACTAGAGGTCCTGCCTCGAGGTACACTTTATCAAAGCCCTCTGGGACCATGACGGTGCCTCAGAGATACTGTGGTGTCGAATTCATGACGGCTGTCAACTGTACACGGTCAGTGTGACATACAGAGCACCACTGAGCTCAGGCGTCAGTCTATTACAGCCGGTAAAAACCAATGGTAGAGGTAGGAACTGTCTGCTAATGGGCAACTTCAAGGCAGCCAGTGTCGACTGGCACCATCTTCACTGTGATCATTAGCAAGATTCCTTCGGTGTTGGCTTTCTCGACGCTATTCATGAATGCAATCTGATCCAGCACATCTGAGCACCAACATGGATGATACCGGGTCAAACACTAAACATACTGAATCTCATCGTCACACCAGCGCTCTCTGATGTCCATGGCCTAAAGATTCTCCAACCACTCGGCCGGAGCGACCACCCTACAGTCTCCTTCTTTTGGGTATGCTGCTTTGCCATCCATGATCAGAGGACACACCGTCGCAATTTCTGGCGTGTTGTCCCATCCAGATTACACGAAGTGAGAAGCACCACAAAGTGGAGCATTTTCTAAAATCACTGAAACTTGTTGAGACATGAAACTTAGTACGCTAGAAGAGGAAGTCAGTCATCGAAATAATTGTTCCTATCACCAAGGGCAGGCCTTTCCCCAAAGGCCCCCCTGGATCGACGGGTGGTGAGATCGCTGATAAACAGAGGAGGCACACTGTGGGACATATTCAAGTCAACACAAATAACATCAGATTACTCGAAGTACAAAGTGATCAGAAATCTGTGCACTCTAAGAACCCGCTAAAAACGATCACAGTTAGAACACAGCCTAGTCATGCAATCACGAACCTACCCGAAGAAGCTGTTCTCGCAGTTTGGGGTCTACAGTAGATGCTGTGGCCTACCTTGTACATTCTGTACTGTGATCGCTTGACAATAAGAATAAAGCAACTCAAATGTGTTTTCTTAACTACTACAGTGCATTTGGCCGTGTAAACCGCGAATTACTGCTAGGAGACCTAGTTGCGCAAGGAGTACATCCCTCCATTGTCTATTTATTGCGTGCTGATTTTGCTGAACGCACCCAGATCACCCGACTCAGTGGCAGATTTTTCTTCCCACTACTCACCAAGGAAGGTGTCATTCAGGGAGCAATTTTGTCGCTTTTTCTCTTTTTGACTTATATCAGCTCTATGCCAGCTACAACTGAAGCAACTTTGGTAAAATATGCGGACGATTTCGTCCTGGGCATCAATCACTAAAGCGCCGACTGCTCATTCTGACTACAAGCGCTTCCGAACTGTTTTATCGTTTGGTCCAAATTCCGTTTTCTGTTTCTTAGTGCTTAAAAGTGCCATGACATTCTCTTTTCCTCCCACAAAGGAGTCAGGTACGCGGAGCTGCTTACACTGTGCAACTAGTTACAAATTGATAACAACGGACTACAGTCTTCCACATCAGTAAAAAGCTGGGTGTGACGTTGAGTTCCAAGTTATCTTGGACGTTTCAAGTAAATGAAACTTACACAGAAGTCAGAAGGCTGTCATATTATGCCTGTCGGCTCAGAGCCTTCTGACTTCCTCGTGCGTTGATCATTTGCTTCGTCAATGCTTGTGTCCTTCCCCATTGGATGTACTGGTCCTCTGTGATCTTTTCCGGTCTTTTGGGTAAGCATTTTAAGTTCATTGTCAGATAAATAAAGCATTTAGCCCGAGGTAGCGGTGTTCTGATATCTAGTTTTACCAACACGCTCATTTCTACACACATCAGTTCTTGTAAAAAGTTGGCCTCTAAGATACTGAGCGATACAACTCATCTCTACATACTGCCTTATCTGAATGATTATCAAGTACATCTACTAGACAGAAGTACAAGCTAATCTATGCCCGCACACAAGCTTACCGTTCGTCAGTCGTCCCTTACCATGGTTGAAGAACGACCTTACTGTACTGGACCAACCTCAACGTCGGGCTTCTAAATATGTCATTGGAACGCGCCACCTTCCGTAAGAGTAGAGGCTGAAACCTTTGATGGTATTCAGCGGACAGTATCGCCGACTATGAGGCGACTTGATTATGGCGTGCTTTATTGTACGCTACCCAAATCATGTGTGCTCCTCTTCACTGCAACTCAGCAATAACACCAAACTTAGAGGCAACTTCTTGAAATTGGCAGAAAAATACAGCTGCCTGGCGTGCCGTAGAAACTGCTTTTGCATTCTTGTAAGTCAATTATGGAACACTCTCCCCGAATCGTTTGTTCCTGCACCCACACTAGCCATCTTAAAAGTCCGTTGGACGATCTACTTCGCCACGTAGCTTTGGTTTCTTGACGCTACCTCCCATCCTACTCCCGGAAAATACCTAGGATTTACGTTATTTTCCTCTTGAAATTATGGAAGCGTTAGGGGTGCAGGGCTATTGAATGAAAAACGGTCAGTCCACTATTTTGAGAGTAAAAATACTAAATGCTTTTTCATTTACCTTTTTCGCCAACGTAGCGGACCACTCAACGGGCTTGTAAAACAATGTTTATTGACCCGTATAAAATCAGTGTTCATTCAAAATAATTTGGAACACTGGTAGCCCGGCTTGGTTGCTACCTGTTGATCGTTTTTCCGATCTTGGTAAAGAGATCGCATACTTTTCACCACCATGCGAGTTGACATCTTCAGTGCGGTAATAGGCAGTGTATAATGCCGCTTATTGAACTGTCAGTCCGTCATCCACGGGCAGGCGACTTTTGAAGGCGGCAGTTTCGAGTTGCGCTACGTGACCTCTGCCCATTTGCTTCCACGGCTGAACCAAGTCTTGCGATTCGCCGGCGATCATGCTTTCTGAGTTGATGGGACACGGAGTCGATGTCGATGCGCATGTTGATCGAATTATTAGAGGAGTACCAGGCTTCTAGGAACTCTCTTCCTTGCTGTGTTGTTCTTTGTGCTAAAATCACCGTTTTGTTCCATTTGAAGCTATGTTCCCCCTCATCTACATACGCTGAGACAAAACACGATGCATAATGTTTTTCACAAGCCCTCTGATGTTCTTGTTTTCTTGTGGACAATTTCCTTCCTGTCTGCCCCACATATGTCAGTACACAATTATTACAATTTATTTTATACACAACCGTTGTTCGTTCTTGTGCATTCCTAATGTCCCTTGGATTTGACCGTATTCTTCTCTAAGTAGCGGTTGGCTTATGAGCCCCCACGATGCTGTATTGTTTGAGCAATCTGGCAGTCATTTCAGATATGTTCTTCATATACGGCAAAACGACCCTCTTGCTTGCATTTGGTATCTGCTCGGTGTTCATAAGTTTATAGTTTAGACATCTGCGGATGAAGCTGCGTGGGTAGCCATTGCGCTCGAACGAATCGAATAGGTGTTTCTCTTCTTCCCTTTTGGCTTCCACTGTACTGCAGTGTGTTTCAATCCTGCGAAATAGTGTCCGCACGCAACTTATTTTGTGGCACTTTGGGTGGTTGCCATAGAAGTTCAAAATTTGATCCGTATGTGTCCCTTTCCAGTGAACGGATGTTTGAAATTCACCATCGTTTGTTCTGGTCACCAACACATCCAAGAATGAGTGCACGTTTTTTGCCTCTAACTCCATTGTAAACTGAATCCCATCCGTTGCATTGTTGAGCAGTGGATATGTGAGTTCTACTTCACTGCGTTTCAGCATTACAAACGTATCGTCAACATAGTGTACCCACAACTTCGGGTTAATGGCTGGTAGTATATCTTCTTCCAACTTTTGCATGACGATCTCAGCGATCAGACCTGTTCCTGGTGATCCCGTCGGTGCCCCATTCACTTGCTCGTATATCGCTCCGTTGAACGAGAAGTAAGTTGTGAGGCATAGTTGGAGAATCTTGCAGTCGTCATACTCCCAATTTTCTCATCTCTGTTGTTCAGGGACTGATGTAACTGCGAATGCAGATCTTGCTGTTGGCACAGGACTTCTTCAGCCCCTTTCGCTGATTTTGTGAACCGTGTGGAGGTCAACTAGGCAGTGACATCGTGTTTGACATGTCAGTGTGCATTGATTTTGTACGGATTAAGAAGCATCGTTTTACAAGCCACCTTGGATGATCTAATGGGTTATTAAAAAGTTAACGAAAAAACGCAGTTAGTAGTTCTACTGTAAAAAGAATGGACTTATAATATACACTGCAATAGTCTTGTACTCTTAGCTTCATCAGAACTTCAATGGGCTAAAAATTAAGCCCACGGTATTTCCCTGGAGTTACGTTTATTAGCAAAATGTAACTGGCTGAGTGGGCTATCCAACAGACTTTTACATTTGGCTAGCGTGATTGCAGAAACAACCGATACGGGAGGGCGTTCGATGGTTGACATAGGCAAAGAGGTAAGAAATTTCTACGGCACTCCAGACTGCTATACTGTTCTGCTAACTTGGTGTTACTGCTGAGTGGTAGGTAAGAGTGACATAGATGATTTGGATTGTGTAAAATAAAGTAGGTTATTATCAAATCTCCTCGTAGTCGACGAAACCGTCCGCTGAATACTCCCAAAGGTTTCAGTCTCTGCTCGTACTGCAGGTGGCGCAAACCTATAACGTAATTGGAAGCCCGACGTTGAGGTTGGTCCAGTGTAGTAAGATGGTCCTTTAGCAGTGGTTGCTAGGCTTGGATTGCGTATTGGACATGGGGGCGAACATTCACATTCAACATTTGTCTGAAAATATAGACGTCCATTAGTCCGAAAGCCCGTGGTAACAAGCTGACGTGTTGCTTACCAGTTTGCCAGGTCTTTTCGGATCGCCCGAAACAACCCAAGTTATCCTGAACCAGCACGCCAACGTCGGATTTGTGGGATGACTGCTGCAGTGCTTGCGTTCTTAACTCGTAGGAATAGGTTATTCTGGTGTTGTTTAGGGAGTACCTTGCATTTGTCCACGTTGAACTGTAACAGATTTCTGCATGACCACTGATGTACCATATCCTAGTCAAACTGGAGGAAATTCTGATCGGCATCCGTCTGAATCCCATGCCATATCTTGATATCGTCAGCAAACAGCAGGAAATTTGCAGTCGATTGATGTGACTGTACAGGGATTTTGGATTAGATGAGTAGTTGTGCACAATTTTACACTGTTGCTCACCCTTGTCTTGGCGTTATTTGCTGGACGCATTAGTTACGGAGAAGTCGGTAAGCTTCCCAGTATGTAACGATTGGAGGGGAACGATACCTTCTCCTTGCCACGTCCCTGTAGGCAGTCTACCTCCGGCAGTGACTTCGAATAATTGTGAAGCATTGCTTCACTCTGGAAACTTGTTCGGAGGTCGCAGTTGTGAAGCAAAATGCACGCAGGTTAAAGCAAGAGGTTGACCATGCGGTGTCGGCGCTCGAGTGCGGCTCGGGTGAGCCGTTTTCAGCGGAAATGGTTGGGTTTACCTTTTGTAATCACTCCAACGTTTGGCATAGGTTAGCGTGTTAACAAGTTTGTCGGCAAAGCGTAAAAAGTCGAAACAGAGGATGTAGTGACCGGTGAGCTCCAGAGGGGCAGCACACTCGATTTGCTCAAGCATCAGTTCTTCGTTGGTGAGAATGAAACCCAATGGGGACGGTTGGTAGTTGTTTCGGAATCTCGTCAGCTGGTAGTTGTGATTAAACAACTGAGCCATGGTAAGAAGATCGAGGAGGCTTTACGCAAAAGAGTCAGTCGTCGGAACGGTGCGCAATAGACGGGATAAGTTGAAGTCCGCCGTGTTAAGAAAATGTATATGTCTGTGGGATAGAGTAAGGTAGGTGTCATGTAAGCGTTGTGCGTCATTCTCAGGTGAGTTGTTAGGGTTGCGAGAAATAATATCAAGACAGCAGGGTTGTTTAGCGTTTAGTGTGACCTCGCACCATATGGTATCGGGAGACTGCAAAGCATTGTCTGCTCCGATAATGCAATTGAGAGAAGTGTCATGTTACACTGCAACAATGCTACCCGGGGTGGCGCGGTCGGAGCGGAGGACTGATGTGAGGATGTTAAATTTCACCATCGGTGATGTCACCTGACAGCCATATTTCTAATATTCCTATTAGATCCAATGGAATTGACAAAAGTCGGAATTGGAGTTCTTGAAGTTTAGATAGGAGGCCCTGTGCGTTCGTGTAAATGCAGACGAGACTTGTCTTGGTGTTGAGTGCGGGAGCGGTTACAGTATTGTGGGCCAAGAAATGACTGGCAGTATATCGTTATTTTTGGTTTAGGGTGATGGAACCGTTAACCTTGCTGGAAGTTCGGGATCCAGGGTATTGGTAATCAGAACAGCGATAAGTAGCGGCGTGTGATTCTTTAGAGGGCTGCGGGTTTGAGTGTTTTAATGAGCAGGTGACTCCAAACAGTGGGGCAGCTGGTGCGGTGGTAGGCACCTAAAGGCGGTCAGGTCAGGATGTTGTGAAGGTAGAAAGGGGCAGCTGCTGTTAGGAGTGTGTGGCAGGCTGTGCGCCTCGGCACCGGGTGAATCACAGGGCACAGGCGGACTTTGGAGGTACATGTCTTTTGTTGGGATGCCAGTTGCTAAGGTCATCGGTTGTCATGGTAAACATCAGGAGACAGTGGGCTATTCCTGTATAACTTGTAGGATGAGGTAGGCAGTGAACCTTAGTCACGGTTACGTTATCGGTGGTTTCTATTTGCTGCATAAATCGCCATTGAGTGCAATCGTGTTTTGTTGTTGTTTGTTATTGTTGTTGTAAGGTTGCTCCAGGAGCACACAGTTCTTGAACGCCACGCGCTATGATAGAGCAGGGTCGTGAGCGACGTCAGCTGTTGCTTGCACACTCTGTGATGAGTCCCCGGAATGTGGAGGTGGATATGGATGTGTTAGGCGCCAAGGCACACGTTGTATTTGGGTGGAAGCGCTGACAACAGAACATGCTCCTTAGTCTGGGTGTAAGTCTTGGTTTCCCATGATGGGAGATAAATGGTGGCCAGTCAGTCATGTGATATTTGTGATTTTGATATTGGGGTTTTACCGCGTCACAACTCGTGCTCCAGATATTGCAGCCATGACAATGTTGATTCCAACGTTGCGGTTCGCTAGACTCTGGAACGTTCGTGCATCTAACAGAGTTAGAAGTGGAGCTACTCCTTGTCGGTTTATTCGGACGCGAACGTCTTAGGTGGGCGGGCCTCGGCCGGGAATATTGGGCATCGAGGTGTGCTGGGAAATCGGCAATCTATCACGATGAGGCGGTGTACGCATGAGGTGAGCTGGGAGTCTGCTGTCGTCCTATATTTAGGCCATCGACTTTCAGCAGTGGGTTCCGCAGCTATTAATCCACTCAAAGCATACGTACATCTGTGCGAACAGTGTACTCAGGCTGCTGGACTACTCGTGGTGACCAGAACGACTGTGTATGCGACAGGTTTGTACGCGGTGTGAAAGACGGGTTAGCACAGACGATTTCAGTAAGCCCAGCATGCCCAGCGTGAAAGAGCGGTCGTTAAAGGTATCTCGACCGGGATTCGCAATTGTGGGAAGACAATCTGAGCAGTTGTGCCGCAGTGACTTCTGTGGATGCGAGCTGCGGTATTCAATATGGGTCGCATGGAGCGACGTTCCACAGGAAGCATGAACAAGGAACAGACACATTGCGTGCGTGATAGCTTTGGAACGAAGCCCTACACGCAGAGTGCAAGTCGAGCAAGTGTTATACGGTCACATGAGCATACTGAGCGTAACCCACCAGGTCGACATAAGCAAGCGCAACCCACTTCTTTGACGAAAATGACATCAAGAGAATAAAACGCAATGGAGCACGCTATCCGCAGTCACATAGAATTGGTGTAGGATAGTGTGTCGTCAATGTGCATTTTAACAGGCAGTGGTGTTGAGGCAGAATTGACGTGGGTTGTAGGGGCGTTTCCTGTTAGGGACATCCGAAGGATGAAAAACTTTTGTCGACAAACAAGTCGACTGTAGTTGCATGGCAAGCTTGAGATGGTGAGCTCTCATTTTAGTATTGTGGCGAATTTACATG
The DNA here is from genome assembly GCA_944474145.2 of Dicrocoelium dendriticum. Lineage (NCBI taxonomy): Eukaryota > Metazoa > Platyhelminthes > Trematoda > Plagiorchiida > Dicrocoeliidae > Dicrocoelium > Dicrocoelium dendriticum. The sequence continues at coordinate 13,262 of CALYDF020001813.1, forward strand.
TCGCGATAGGCGTGATTTGGGTTAATGCATAGTAAATAAGCCATGGTGCCTTCTACTCGCTGATGTCAATATTTACCACTGTACAGCCCCAGGGATTTCAATTAGTGTTAGTAAACTAGGTGAAACAACCTCCTACCGAATTTGGTCTCTCTGCATTGCGGAGCCTCAAGCGCATCGATATCGTGCTTCAGCCAGAGGTTCCCATCTTGAAGCGTGTCCTCCACATTAGGCCACATGTAGGCGTACAGCATTAGTGGAATGGTGGATTACTCGAACTTTCCGAAAGTCATCTGTAAGAGGCCAAAAGGCTGACTGGCTCTTTTCGATGTCTTTTCAGCCTGTTTCGAGCAGTCATTGTCATCCTGCACGATTATCCGGTGGTCGCCTTCTACTACTACTATTATTATTACTACTACTACCAGTAGTAGTAGTAGTAGTGGCGCGTCAGCAGCATACCTTGGAAGAAGCTGTTCAATTTCGCCACAACCGATGTTTCGCCCTGCTCTTTCGAAAGGTTGGAAGGAGTGCTCATCAGCACATCTCTTCAGTCCAACTAGAAGACACGGCCGTATTCTCCATCGTTGTCTCAGAAAAGGCGTTACGCTGGTCCATATGCGTAAGACGGCAACTCACATCATTCACTGTCACTTATATGCTGTCCACAAAAACCAATTAACTGATCCCGATCCATGATCTTGAAGTATAAAACGGCTGGAAACTTTGACATTGTGTAGAGCTTAAGTTGGATGAACAATGAACAATGATTTATAATGGGTATAAAAGCAGTTACTTGACATGCCACGTAGGGTGGTTAGAGTGAGCAAAGATATATAAAGGGATAATGGAATCGTCGGTTCGCGCGAATACGGATTTAGCTGCACTGTCGTATAAAGGGATTTTGAAAGGAGAACGTATGCACACAAAGCAATAAGGGAGGTGGTTATTGATCATGTAATGAGCGAGAAAAAATAAACTATAGCAACGACAACGCTTACTCGTGTGCAGCAATGTTGAGTCGACAGGATACAGAAATCAAGTTTCCACAGTAGCAACGTTTATCAAATTTTGTGCAAGGGGCTTGAAGTGACTCATTCTTGAGTAAGGTTATGGCATCGTATTTGGAGCAATACAAAAGGACCACGTCACACGAGTTGCTATTGCTAACCACAGATATCCAAGATCACAGTTTCTTCGACTATCAAAATATGGAAACATGGAACTATCAAGGTAAAATAAGCTAGTGCTGGGGGATTACGGCGCTCTAATCAAACTTATAAATACTACAAACTGGGCATTTCTAGCAAAACGATCTCCCGATGTCGCCTGGTCTGAATTTGCTCCCCAGTTCAACACTTTAGTAACTAATGCTTCCAGGAAAGGACCTTTGCAAGCGAAGATAGTAAAAGCATTCATAGGTAGCAGGACACGCAAGTGTATCGTTACGAGGAATTTGTTCTGGCGAAGATACAAGGAGTAGCCCAGCCAACATGCTCCATGGCTCAGTGGCTTAAGCTGCTGGCTAGTTGGCATCTGCCTCTAGCGGTCACGGGTTCGATCCTCCTTAGAGGACCGAGGGAATGCGCGCCACTGACGAGCTCCAATAGGGCAAAACGCGTCTGGCGCTTTTCCGGACTAGGCTCTGCTATGTAGCTTGTGAACTATTGGGATGAAAGCCTTATCAAAATACAGGGAGTCATCGAGTGCCGAAACATGGAAAGCCTACACTATCCAAAGGAATCACTGCGTAAACATGATATGTGAAGATAAAATACAGCACCAACAGAATCTAGCTGAGAAATTACTTTCTAACCCTAAGCTGCTGTACAGACACATAAACAAGCTCCGCAAAGTGCAGCTTGGATTCCTGCCTTAAACACGTTATGTGGACTCGCACAAACTGCAACGAAGGCGGCCAACGCCCTAGGTCAACAATTCGCCCCGAATTTCCAGAGCACGACATCGCCGCATACATTGTTCCAGATCTTTGTACAACCACCAGGACTTAACCACATTTCGGATTACGAGTGCGGATGTTATGAAAAGGCTAATTGCCCTGCGCGAGCATACCACTCCCGGCTCTGTTACTTTTCGTCCAAAAGCGTTAAAATTGGCTGCAGTAAACCTGGCGGACCCACTTTGCAAGTACTTCCAACGACGCCTCGATGAGACGCGGGTGCCAGCGAAGTGGAAGCAGGGCATCGTCCCTCCCATTCATAAGGGAGGAAGTCGCACAGATCCAGCCAACTATCGCCCGATACCACTACTTCCGGTGCTCTCCAAAATCCTGGAAGCGATGGTTGCCGAAGCGCCAACGAACTTCTTGGAGGAACGCAATATCATAGCACAATAACAACATGGATTTCGCAAGAACCGATCTTTTACTTCAAACTTGCTACTTGCTAGATCCATTTGGACTGAGACCGTTGAAATTGGCGTACGTGTTGACGCAGTATATCTGAACTTCTCTGAACCACCGTGTCCTCTTTCACCAGCTGCAGTGCTGTAACATTGGTGAACCAATCCTCAGTTGGATACGTAACTTCTTGCTTCAACGACATCTGAATGTATGAGTTCGCGGCGTCGTCTCTGACCCAATCGAGCTTAAGTGCGGAGTGCCCAAGGCCCAGTACTTGGTCCACGACTATTCCTGATTTACATAATCGATCTCGCGAAAGTAATCACCTCCAACTCCTTACTCTTCGCTGATGACCTCAAGGTATAGCCAGCCATTTGAACAACCAGTGACAATGCAGCACTTCAGGATGATCTTGACAGGGTCTACGAATAATCAAATCCGAACCTACTTAAGTTCAACGCTAAAAGTGCAAGATCATGAGAATACTCCATAAAAACGACTTGCGAATACAGACTGGGGATCAAATATTGCAGTGCCCTTCAACGGAATGCGCTCTAGATGTGATAGTGCAGGAAAATCTGGGCTGTTCCCCTCAGACCCAGAATGTCTCCAAGAAAGCTAACCAACACCTTGGCCATTTGCAGAGGGCATCCGGGCGCTTCGATCCTTCCATCTTTTCTCAGATGTTCAACGCCTGCATTCGGCCTCATTCTGAGTACGCCATCCACGCCTGGCAGCCATGGCAAAAGCAAGACATTACCGCTCTTGAACTGCCACGACGAAGGGCAACCAAGAAAGTAAAGCGTTTGTTTCATCTCCCTTACCGATTGAGGCTGGAAACCCTCGCGGTCTACAGTGGACAATATCGGCATCTGCGTTTCGACTTGATAATGACTTATATGATTCTGAGGAATCAAACCATTCTTTTCGTCACCTATTAAAGCTGAATAGCAACACCACACTCAGAGGACACCATCTATAGCTGGACACACAATACAGCCGGTTGGAATGCCACCGGACTTTCTTTTCTCTTCGTGTGTGCCAACACTGGAACGCTCTTCCCACATACGTTGTTTCTTCGCCCACGCTAACGGTATTCAAAAGAGGTCTGGATGATTCGCTTATCCACTTACATTACGCTATATAATAAGAGATTACGTCAACCAAAAGCGAACAAACGGCGGTCATTTGCAGCTTTTGTGCTTCACTATTTACACACTACTCTTGTGGAATATAGTTTCGGATATATTACAACTGCATTCATCAATTACCTCAGTCCAAATAAGAGGCGCACGAGTAAGCGTTGTCGTTTTGTTTCTCCTTAAGACATGCCTTCCCCATATTACTTCCCATATTACTCTACTGTAATCATTCAGTACACATTCTGAAATGTTTATATGAGGAGAGGCACCTGAATCGCTAGACGCTTAAATTGACGATTTACACTTAGGTTTACTTTCACCAACCATCCTACGGGACCTGTAAAGCAATGGCTTTTTTACCTGTAATATATCATTTTTCATTGTTCACTCCTTACCTCAACTATCACTGCACCCCCACCTTTAAACCATCTGCGAACAACGCACAAGGTGATTGGAGTAGCTGAGGCGCATCGTTTACATGGATCGGAAACAAAATCGGCCCCACTACAGGGCCTTAGAACATGTCACTACTAGATGGATACCAGTCGGTTAAATGGTTGTCCACCTGGACACTCCACTTTCGATCAACATGGAACTTCTTGATGCATCGATGCAGTGAGCCGCCAACACCGCACACCCTCTGCCTGTTGAGGAGCACCGCATGGTTCACCTCGTCAAAAGCCTTACTGAAGTCAGTGTAAACGACGTGGACCGAGGTGGCTTGGTTTAGCGCTTGTAACCATTCGTGCCTCTTCAACAGTAGATGAATAAACCAGGCTATGCAGGCACCAAGAGCCATTTCGACACGGAAATCTGCGGAATACTGTTTTTCACGATCTTTTCGAGCGTCTTTGCCAAAACGGCGGGCAGGCAGTTCGCCGGTAGTTTGATGATGACGATGATGATGATGATGCGTGATGATGATGACGCTTATGATGAGGAAAATGCTGCTGATGCTAATGATGATGATGACAATGATAATGACGCTGATGATGATGATGATAATAATGAGGATAATGAGGCTGATAAGAATGATGAGGAGGATGATGATGATGCTGATGATGATGATGATGCTGCTGCTGCTGCTGATGATGATGATGATGATGATGATGATGATGATGATGATGATGATGATATCGTGCTTGCGCCAGGGATTCCCGTCTTTAAGCGTGTCCTCCACATTAGGCCAACTTATAGGTGTACATCATTTGTGCAATGGTGGATTACACGAACTTCCGATAGTTATCCGTAAGAGTCTAAGTGGCTGACTGGCTTTTTAGATGTCTTTTCAGCCTGTTTCTAGCAATCATGGCCATCCTGCACGGAGGTCGCCTTCGACTACTACTACTACTACCACTACTACTACTACTACGACTAACACTACTACTACTACTAGTAGTCGTAGTGGTAGTAGTAGTAGTAGTAGTAGTATTAGTATTGGCGCGTCATCATCATACGTTGGAAGAAGCTGTTCAATTGCGCCACAACCGATGTTTCGCCCTGCACCTTCGCAAGGCTGGAAGGAGTTGTCATCAGCACATCTCTTAAGGTCAACCGGAAGGCACCGCCGTATTCTCCATCGTCATCTCAGAATGATCATTACAGTGGCGCGTAAACGAAAAATGGCTATTCCCATGATTCACTTTCACTTATATGCTGTCCGCGAATGCTCCAATTAACTGATTCCGATCCATGATTTTGAAGTATAAAACGGCTAGAAACTTTGACGTTGCGCAGTGCTTAAATTGGACGTTATATCTTTGGAGCAATACAAAAGGATCACGTCACATGAGTTGCTGCTTACTCACCAGAGCTATCCAAGATCACAGTTTCGTGTACTGTCAAAATATGGAAACATGGATCTATCAAGGTAAAATAAGCTAGTGCTGGGTAAGTCTATTGGGTCAATGTCAAGGTCCGAAAGGTTCGAGAAATAACGTGACTTATTGGAGGGTCAATTTTGGAATAAACTTTGTGTGATTGGATTGCGACGCACAATCTCAAAGTGGACCGCGGCTCACGTTGATTTGAACCTTAGTCACTGCGATCACTGGGACCGTAGTTGAAGCAGATGGAAATTGGGTGTGGCTCGCCCGAAAACACTGTGGTTGTGCAGTGTTTTCGGGCGAGCAGCACCCAATTTCTAACATGACTTTTTGTTAGATTCACCGGATAGTTCACATGTGTACGTAATTAGGTTACTTTACGCCGTGTCCCGGTAACGTGAGTCAACTCATGCAATTTGGATGGAGTGATGTATCAGCAAATCACGTTTCAGATTCTTTTAAACTTGAAACGAACATGACAGAAATCAGAACAGCGCTGCGTCCTGGATGCACACGAAGGAAGGCTGGGTATCTGTGGCATTTCAACCGGTTGTACTGTGTTGCTACGTATGATAGGTGGCGCTTACGTGAGTTAGTCTGTCTGGTTTTTAATAAGTGACGATACGCGTGGTCGAAGTCGTTAAGGATTTGTCACACCAAAGTAAAAACACCTTGTAGATGCATATAATGTTCACTGCAAACTCCTGGAGGCTCCAGTCTAAGCTGGTGAGTGAATTTGAGCAAGCCTTTAGCACCTTAGTCTCACCACATTGAAATCTCGCACGAATAGTGAGTCACGCTTTCATCAGGGCTGCCAGAGTTAGATGTATTTCACATGCGACGTTGTGGTTAGTATTTGCAAAAGGTGTTATGGCCAAATCTGCTTAACCTACTCCCGAAGAGGCTCGAGTGTTTATCGGCTTTTCCCCTAGCAATTTCGGCGGAACTTGAGGAATGAAATTCGTCCTGGACGAGGACTCCGAATCGCTTTCATTGAAAACGCTTCAAAATGATCTCTCCTAGCCAAGCTTTTGCAGGTTTATTTGTGTCGCATTCCCAATCTTTTACATTTGCTATTCATAAACTAAAGCACATCATTAGACGACCAATAAAAAACCATATCGTGGTCGCCTTACATTACTGTCCGTTCGTCAACCGTCTGGATGACCTGTTCAAAATACTCAAAATTACCATTGCTGTGTGCTTTTGCGGCATAGATATCTGTAAATCGAGGCGCATCCCTCCTACATTCTGGGATATTGCACATTGATTTGGCTGAGAAACTGTGACACCGCTGTAGTCTGTGACGCAACCAGAACATGTGATTGACGAAACTTGCTAGGTAAATTCACACTTATTATTTGTACAACATGATTTTAGAAAGGGAGAATGGTAACCGCAGCTGGGCAGATCCAGCAAGCCGGTGTAACCATTGGGATTAGATGACCATGCTAGAATTCAACACCTAAATGTTTCGCCTGACAAACGTTGAAAAGAGAGATCCTTGCGTGACAAGAAAGAGTGAATGTATTTCTAGCTGTTCAGCTATAAACCTTTTAGCTTAAACTGGACAAGTTGCAAATCAACCTAGACATATTTGCAATCAAACCGCACACAGTCGCACAGCTGCATTGGTCCACACATGCACACACATAACAGTAAGCCGGCAGGTCGATGTTCAAACCCCATTGCGGTTTGGCTAGTGCATGGATCAGCAAACTACGGCCCGCGGGCTGGATGCGGCCTGTAACGTCAGTTCATTTGACCCACCGACTGTACCTGAATTTGCTTGATAAAGGTTATGGAATACAAGGTGTTGTGCTACACTTTACCTCGTACACCGCATACCGAGCGGTCCGTGCCCTTGTGCTGTTTGAAGACTAGGGTAAGCTCGCTTATTGTGATTACGTATGACATCATACTACCATACTATCATTAACCTCAAATCCTTGGAAAATCAATCTGAGCGAGTAGGCATAAAACCGATGAATACGTGCATCCTACTGTAACTCCGTCTACTTCACACCCTGATGCGGTTACTTTCCTTTGGTCAGCTCCATTGCTGCATGTGACATATATATTAAAACGCCATTTGTTTGTATGGGTATCTTTTTGATGTCATATCTGTTGGCCATTTCGAAAGGATTGCAACATGTCGATACTTGCGTGGACCGGAGATTCGTAAATAACGAGGTCGACTATTACATGCAAACATTAATTTTATCTAATTCCAATCTTGTTAGTTGATTTGCCTCCCACAGAGACGCTTTCCTCTTGGAAGGCTTCGGCAAAATACCTTCCTCACCGAAAAGTTAGAGATGATCAGCGGCTGTCAACTCTTACTAAGTAATCAATTTGTCATTTTTGTTCCGCATTACATTCCACATGAGCGAAATGTACTTGAGACTTCGTGAAAATGATTAGCTCGCTGATGATCTCTACGGGTTTCTCAGAGCATGTAGGAGAATGTTTGAAGTACAACTGGAAGGAGAAAACGTGTTTCATATTCATCGTTTCAAAGAGTCTTATGCTACCATCATCAAAGAAAATTATTCGTGACGACGACGCATTTTTTGAGATTTTTACAGCTAAACAGAATTGAAAGCGTTTCTTATGCTCCAGATTCCGATTGACTTTAGGTTACTTGAGGTGCTGGCTGGACTGCAGCTGAAACTGTGATTTCCAAAAAAGTAACTTGTTGAAGGGAAGCACAAAGAGGAAAGACTTGTTGAAATTTACCGTATTGTAAGAACGTGACACCTCCGAAGACATGACTGTACATTGTGCACGCAACCAAACTCATGGCTTCGTGGAATGGTTGGATCTACAGATTTTAGTTTATTCCTTGAGCCTAATGTATCCAAGTATTGCGAAAATTTGACTCATTATCTGAATTTCTATTTTGACATCTGCTGTCCTTGGGAAACTCCCAACGTCTGTGCTGACTGGTTCTCCTCCTTCTCCACTTGAAGCGACTGCGCTGACTTAAGAAAGCATATAAAGAAAAAGACGACATCAGTCAGGTCACTTACTGTTCGTATTAAGGAGCAGCTACGTAGACTTAACCAAGTGTATATCCAGTCTATGCTCGCGAACGGCAGCTGTCGCGAGCTGTTGAGCATGCTGAAACAGCTTAATGAATTTACTTGACGTGCACTTTGTCTCAATGCGAATGTAGCAGCTTTGAACAAGGAATTCTGTAACTGCGACACTACCATAACCTCAGAGGCTTACTGTTCCTAAGTTCTGGCATTGATGAACTCCTTGCATGCTATGGACAATGCAGTTGTGAATAATTTAACAAAAAGTCCAAGTTCCGGTAAAGCCAGTGGTCCCCGGACAAGTTATTTCCTATGGTACATAAAGAATGTGTTGACTATTCGGCAACACCTCTTTGGTCTGTATACACGATGTGTATGCTGTACCGTTAATTGCTGACTGCTGTAGAAGTGCCAGTATCACACCACTACCACACAAGAAGCCAATAAGCATCGATCTATCGCTTGCACTTCTGTTGTTTTGATAGTTCTTGAAAAAATCATTCCTGAAATTATTCTGTTCCAAACTCGCTCCATTGCCCCCCTTTAGTTTGCTTAACGTAGTGCAAGTTCTACTCTAGACGCAATGGCACGCCTCGAGCTTCTCGTACTGTTGTCACTTGACCACAGAAATAAATCAAATCGTATGTGATTCCTTGATTATGGTAATGCATTCGGCTGCGCAAACCGGGAATTGCTGCTGCAAGTCTACTCATTCACGGAATACATCCCTCTATCGTATATTTGCTTAGTCATTACTTTACCGGACGAACTCAGACTACCCGACTCCGTGGCAGATGCCGCTCTGCACTAATCACCAACTCCGGTGCTCTTCAGGGAGCAATTCTGTCACGTTTTCTCTTTTCCACTTACGTTAGCTTAATGACAACCCCACAGAGGCTAACTTACTAAAATATGCTGACCATCTTTTCCTAGGCATTACTCATCGAACAGTCGATGCCTCACACAGTTTGCAACACCACCTGAATAACCTCACTATTAAGTCCCATGCTCGTAACCTGTCTCTTAATTCATCAGAGTATCAGGATATACCTTTGTCTCTACACAAAAGAGCAAGCTACACGCAGCTCCTTACACAGTGTCCCAAGCTGTTTATTGACGACGATAGATTACACTTTGCCACATCAGTGAAGTACCTAGGCGTGGTACTGAACTAGGATTTATCTTGGAGCTTTCAAGTAAATAAAAATTTCACAGACGCCTGAAGATTGTCTTTCTACGCTTCTCGACTAAGAGCCTCCTCCGTCCATCGTGACTAGATCCTTCGATTTGCCAGTGCTTCTGATATTTCACACTAAACGTGCCGCTCCGCTGTGATTTCCTCCGGTCTTCTGGGTAAGAATTTTAAGTTACTCATCAGGACTTTACGGCACTTATCCCGATGTAGCGGCATTCTGATGCCTACTTTTGTCAGCCCACTTCTTTTACACATACCAATCCTGGTAAGAAACCGGCGTCCAAGATACTGGCTGATACTAAGCATCCGCTTCACATCGTTTTATCCGAATGTCTAACTTCGTCTACTAGGTTGAAGTACACGCTGATTTCTGTTCGCACACAGGCATACCGCTGGCCAACTATTCTTTACCATTCGCGTTTTCTGCAAGACACTAACTCTGACGTTCTAGACCTAACCAGTCGGTTCGTGTCATGATGGCGATTCTGTCCGTTCTTTATCAACTCGATTTATGGTACCATTCTGTATTTGTTTATATTCTGGTACATTTCTGAGATAATGTGTGTTTGAGCTGAATATTCACCCGCCAAAAGTGTAGAAAGCCGTGTGTGACTTGACTTGGTCCGCTTGCTTATACGAACATTTATTCACACACCAATCGCATGCGTCGTTGAACGAACAGTGACTCGTGATAGCCAGTCGCAGCAGCCTTCCACCGTTCTACGCTCCACCATAGCTGTATAGCGATGTCGAAGAACTATCTTTTGGTAATACTTTGGGTGAAATTCTGATGATTGCAGGCGATAGGCAATTCGCTTGTTCATCTTCTGAACTCACCAAGTTCGTTGGTTGCACAAGGTTACTGCACTGATCGGATCAGTTCTGAAACCCACTGTTTTCATGTTAACACGGATGAATGCGAAATGGTGGTTGCGCGCGTTACGTGTTTAGGTGCAGTATACATATATTCGTGTGGTTCATTGGCAAGTGGTCCTTTGTCTACTATCGCGGAATGTGGTTTTGAACTTGACCGGCAGATGCTTATGTCTTTGGCATTTGTTTCAACTTACTAATGAGTAGACGGACTAGCAATGATTTTATACAGCTCAGCGAAACCAGATTGCACGCAGCAAGGGTGAGCTACCAGTTTGGAGAAGCGCCATACGATCGCCCACCACAGTTGGTCTTCGTCTGCGGCCTGCACCGCCTCTGCTTCCTGCTGCGGATCGAATCCATGACCACTAGCGTCTTGCACCACTAACCAACAGCTTATGCCGCTGAACCATGGTGGATGACGGCCATCCATCAGGGATTGAAGGTAACTGCGATATAGCCAGACCCGCTTCTGATTGTTGGCTCACCCTTGCAGATTGTAATCTAATTGTGCAGAACCAAATAGAATTTGTCACAAATTGTCTGAGCATAAGTTCACTGTCTGGGATGACCATGCCGTATGCCGTAGCGGTAGCAAGCTAGCGAACATCTGGGGATTTCATCAAATTTGCTGACTTGGCCCGATAAATCCTGGAACTCAACTGCGAATTCGGCAAAGCTTTCGAATTATTTGCATCAGCCTCCATGACGGTTGCAATGGCGTAAGCACTTTCCAACATTAATGCGCTGTCAGCCAAAAAGCCACGCTGAATATGAACGTTTTATTGTCTTAGCAAAGAGAATATTCAGGACGATATCTCTTCGGCAGTTACTGAAATCACAGGCTTCCGTCAAATTCCAAAGCTCAGCACATAAGGAGGAAACTTGTTCCCTCTCACTGTAAACGCGGGTATAGAATCTACACTACTGCACGTTCCCTGAGGGTTTTGAGTTACGGCGATTGGAGAAGAGTGTGACCAGTTCATTAAATTGTTCACTTGATGGTAACTACCAAGTAACCAGGCTATGAGTTAGTTCCTTTGTTTATGAGCCACAAATGCTGAGTAGGATGTTCACCATGCGGTTTTCCCGGATGATTTTATTGGCCGAGAAGAGACTTTCAGTCACTCAATGAAGTGGTTTTAAGAACCGGATCCTTCAGTGTGTTCTTCTGATGTTCTGATTGAGCTCATAGTGCTTTGGACTAATCCGTCGCCAGTATTGTAATAAAAACACGAAGTTGCTACACTAAAATGGACTGCGCATGCTCTGGGTGCTTAAGACCAGCTTCTGCATCCGGTCTGAAGATGTTATCTCTCCGTCTCTTCTGCTCCGTCATTTGACCAACGCTAGATCAGAGCAAACCTGCTTGCCGTACCATCATCCGTGGCGACCTGCAAAGAAGCAACCGAAACCAATATATGGCCACCAGAAAAATGTAAAGTTTGCGAAGTACACTGAAAGAAGGCGGGTGAGAGGGAAACTACTAGTGTCCCTTGACAATGGCCAGTGTTATACTGCGGATAAAAAGACTACGCTTAACATGTCCAGGAAGATAGTAAATGTGGATTTACAAAATATAAGGAAAAACCACTATAAACAGTGCACAACTGGCAAGAGTAATTTTACCGAGTAAAATGGCGTCCATTTTGAATCTTTCACATATGGTTTTATGGAAGTTGAAGCAAAAGTATCTGTAAGCAACAAATCGTATGGAAGCCTTGAGATAACTCGTTTTCACCGGACTGAACCACAACAAATCCGGTCCTGAAGTAGAGTACTATGGACAAAGAAACAAACCCAACAAATATTCAATACCGCAGTAAGTTTTGCTTCTGGAGCAGACGTACAAACAATGGCAACTGTCAAAATTATCTAACAACTTTGGCTTCTAAACCCACTTGAGAATGAACTCGTCTCCGTGCATTTCGGTTTATTACGGGAGTACACAGACACACAAAGAAAGAAGGGAGGCTACAAAAAGCTGTGGGTGTGAGAATCCGTACAATAAACATAGTAGAGGCATCGTGTATTAAAGGCTATAAAGGGGAAAAATGTGCCTACGCGGACCAAATGTCTTACAAGAGTAACCTCCACTCACAATAACGGTGAAATATTGCCAGGTTACATATGCAGTGCGAGTAATGCGGGCAAAAAGGATATAATATGAGATATACTATAGTGCACCGACAAAGCATCCGGTGTTGCTATGTGAAACGGTGGTGAAGTTTGTTCTGGGGTTAGCAAAGTATGTTAAACGCACGATTGAATATAGGTTATCCACATGCTAAAATTGCGAAATAAACACGCATTGAGCCAAGGAAACAAAGGGTTTGGAACAAGAAAAAGTTGGGCAAATGAGAGGGAATCACAGCCAGGGTACATTGTGCGGGCTGAAGGTATCACACGTAAGGGTATTCGGGATTATTCTACATTCGCGACCAAATTTCGAACGAAATTTCTTCTCTGTGTCGATGGGCTCTGGTTCGCCCTAACCTGTTTATTTGTTACGAAGAAACGCAGGACTTACAACGGTACGTCTATACCTTCTCACCTCAGTCGGTTATACTCGCAGTGGTCCTGCTTGAGGTGGTATACCGCAGCCCCGCCTCCCACGTGCAGAGAGATAACAATCGGAACCAACCCCTATCCAATTAGTCAGCTTACTTTAAAAAATCGCAATATTTCTAGCTTGAGCTAGTCGCCTTGCAACATCGTATACAGTAAACTCACGAGTGCACTTGAGCGAATACATAACGATCTCAATTTGTTCCAAAGAACTTGAAACGATTACGATAAACTGACATCAAAGGAGCGTCTGAGAGGACAAGTTAAATAATTAAGCACAATATGAAATATATGACCATTGGGCAAAACGGGTGTAATGCATACATTTCGTTCTATCGGGTTTTTTGAATCTACCGGAGGAAATAAGGGGTTTCTTACTGGCATTCCACTACGAAAGTCAGCAAATCGAGTAAGACGGCTCAGTAATCCAAATACAACGATCCTATAAGCGAAGAGGCTTTACCTAAGAGCAGAGGTCTATCAGTCTCAGCTGGTACTATCATGTTCGTTAAATGTTGGTGCATCTGTTAGCAACCAATTCAGTTAGATGAAGTTCATCGGGGCTCCGACCGTACTATTGGTATGCGGTGGATAGAACAAGTCCTCTGAATTCCAGGCACAATAACAGACGTCTGTTCCTTGCAAAATACTGCATTTGTCGCACCAACCAACTAAGCCTAGTAGTACCACTTAAATGCTCTATTATTTCGGACTATGACAATACACTCAACGCGGCAACGGGTCAGATGCTCGTTCGCCAAGTCAAAGGATGCTTTAGGAGCCGAAACCGTGTAGCACCTAATATATGCCCATTGCATGAATGCTGGATCACCCATTTGGATGCGGTCGAGTAACAGGGGTCGCAACTCGGGCTGACAAACCATATCGCATCCATAGGCATACAACAGACCCGCTGCTAAAGCAATACTTTAAACTAGCCGAGTAGTTGAGCATTGCAGCTCCACAAATGATAACTAATATCTCTTGTGTACAATTTCACTGCTGTGCAATTATACACCTTTCTTTCTTGTTTTAATCTCCCTTACACAACCTTTATATTTACTTGCATCCGGCTCATGACTTGACTGCCTTGTAAGTTCTCGCCCTAAAGTGTTGCTCTTGTCTAGCTCCATCCGTCCACGTCTTCTTGAAGCCCAGGGAATACAGCCCGCTGTGTCCGACTCCAGGGGTCCTCTTATATCAGCGCTTGGTTTGGCGCACCGAGTCGGACTAGTATTTACTAGTCCTAAAAACTTGTGACCCCGATTCGCACGCGCAATTTTAAAGTTTTCCTCGCTTGTATTTTTTGGTGATTTCGTTCCTTGTTCTCGATTAGGCACGTGTATTTATTTGTTGCTTACGTACTTTTAGTAGTTTCATCGTGTTTTGTTTCATCCTTGAGATTTTCGATTCACATGGCGAAAGTGTCATCTGCGTCTTTTCTCAACGTAAATATGCATCATTTGGCTGCTCCAAGTCTCATTAAACACAGCCCAGAGGCTCGCTTTGCGATATTCGAGATTTAGCTGCAAAATAATGGCATTAAGACCGACCGTCCGAGATACAATCAGCTCGTCCCACGCCTTCCTTCGTTGTTTGTGACGCTGATTGAAGACATTCTGCTTTAGCCATCGAAAGAGAGAAGTATGAAACGATTAAGCTAGCAATTCTAAAAGCTTTACAGCCCAGCGCCCGATCTCGCTTTGAACATCTTAATTGTTTCAAGTTAGGAAATCGCAAGCTGTCGAAGTTGCTTCGCGAAAGTTAGCGCTTCGCTGGTCACTTATTCTGATGCAAAGTAGGGACGAAGGAACTGTTGTTTGCACGTCTCCCAGAGCCGTTGCCAGTAATGCTGTCCATGTTTCTGGATACGCCCCTGAAAGAGTTAGCTATCAAGACAGACGGTGCGTTAGGACGTCTTCCACAGCACACAACCAGTAAATAGGGTGGCGTACTCACCGATGAAAACCGAGTCTCAACTTTGTTCCAAGTCGTCAGACTGATTTGACCATACAGGCGAACCAATTGCGCTGTTTCGCAGTATACTAGCAGCAATGGAGTCTTCGAAGCAGCGTATGCCATGAGCAGATGCTGCCCACTTTTTGACTACCGTTCTTTAGGGCTCGTCTGTGTCTGCACTGAGTATGTCTCGTTCGACGAAAAAGCGTAGCGTTTTCTCTGAACGTTCTCAGTCCGACAATACCAGATCCGTCAAAGCATTGTGTTGATATCATTGCCAATAGGGTGGAAGAGCTAGAAATTCTTGGGCTATCTGCATTAGGCACGAATCAGCGGCTCCAGGGAAAGCGAATAGCCCGCATACTAGTACGACCAACGTTTCCGTCAATAACCAAACAAGTCGCCTGTTGTAAGTTACGTATTGACGTCCTTCCATCACGTTTCTCATCGACACGGGAGCGGAAGTCAGCGTCATCCCTGCGAACGCAAACGACAAGCACTCGAAGCCTAACTACAACCTGCATGCGGTCAACGGTTCTCCGATAGGTTCATTAGGTCGGTGCATGATGAACCTGTAACTGAACTCTTGCCGAGGTTTCTGTTGGTCTTAATGTTTGCGCCTGTATCCTTCGCAATTATCGTCATCGACTTCCTCCGACATTTTGGGTTGCTGGTTGATGCTGGCCGCCACAAACTTATAGGCGACCGTACTAAACTAATGGTTGAAGGCGTTTTTATGGAAGCCCTGATAAGCAGTCCCGATTTCCCTAGCGCTGACGTAACTTCAGGTTATGCGGACCTATTCGTTGTATACCCACGACTGGTACGACCAGCTGCAGAGCTTTCACCACTCACGACAGAGGCCGTTCATCACATTGTCAAGCGTGGTCCGCCTACGAGTGCCCGACCAAGGGAACTCGCCTCCGACAACTTAAATGCCGCAGGAGCTGAATTCGATTGCATGTTTCAGCTTGGTATCATAAAACCATCCAACAGCCCATGGGCGCCACCACTTCACATGGTTCCGAAAAAGATTTTGGCGGACTAGTGTCTTTGTGGCGATTATCGATGTTTAAACTACGTAAACACGTCTGATCACTATCCTATCCCACATAACGTAGACCACACCGCCAGTCTGGTAGGTAAAAGCGTTTTTAGTAAAATTAACTTCTTGCTCGCTTACAAGCAAATTGCGGTAGCTGAAGCGGACATCGCTAAAACTGCTGTGATTACATTTGGTTTGTGCGCGTTTCTGCGCATGCCAATTGGTCTAAAGGGTGCCGCGCAAACTTTTTAACGCTTCATCGACCAAGTTTGTCGCGGCCTAGACTTCACTTATATATACCTCGAAGACCTCTTAATCGCGAGCTCCTCACGTGAGGAGAACTTACGCTACGTTCGAAAGCTTTTAATCAGTTCTCTCAACACCGTGTGATGATCAAAGCAGAAAAGGGTTTCTTTGGTATCGCTTCGGTCAGTTTTCTCGGCCACCAAAGCTCTAACGCAAACGTCGTGCTACTACCGGATAACATTAATGCCAACATCGACTACCCCAAGCCTCACTCTTGCAAACAGCTAAGATGATTTGATGGCTTCATCAACTTTTATCGTTGTTTCATGCATAGTTGCGTTCTGCTTATGCAACCCCTCACGGACCTTCTCTGAGGGAAGCTTATGAGGTTCGATGTTCCTGCTGCAGCTCGTGCCGCCTTCCAGACTTTGAAAGAAGCTATCGCCAACATAGCTTCTATAGTGCATAATGACCCGGCAGCCCAACTATAGCTCAGTACCGACGCTTCTGACGTGACAGTTGGAGCGGTCTTACAACAAAACTGAGGTGACGCCTGGCAGCCGTTATCCTTTATCTCCCAACTTTTGCAAACTGCCGCTTCTCGTTACAGTACTTTCGGTAGAGAACTATTAGCCATTTATTTATCCATACGTCCTTTCCGACATGTCTTAGAAGGCCGCTCCTATGCCGTTTTCATTGAAGAGAAGCCCCTGACTTACGCGCACAGCTCGACTACCGATAGCTACTCTCCTAGAGAGTCGCGCCACCTAGAATATATCTCTCAGTTTACGACCAATATACAACGTCTTAGATGCGCACAATATAGTGGCCAAAGCACTTTCCTGAATTCAAGCTACCTCCTCTGATGGCAGCACTGCTATCGACTTCACAGCCATGGCCGCAGCGCAAGTCAATGATCCTGAGGTTGATATAATACGCAGGTCTCCCTCACTGGACATACGACCCGTTCCGCTGACATCATCAGAAGGAACTATACGTTGCAATTTATCTCTGGAAATGCCTTGCGCAGTCGTCCTACGCAAGTTTCGGCAGACCCTGTTCGACACGTTGCACGACTTGTCTCATCCAGTTGTTCGTGCATCGGTTAAACTCGTAACCAAACGGTTCGTCCGGCGCAATGTCAGTCGTGACGTTCGTCTACGCGCGAACATGCATACGCACAAGAAAAGAACAGCAGGAAAGTTTCCTACGCCAGATTTACGCTTTCACCACGTGCACGTAGACTTCGTATTTGCTCTGCTGCCTTTGAAAGACTCTGTATATCTACTGCCCTGTGTCGATCGAACCACTAGATGGCCAGAAGCTATTTCCATACCTAACTGCTCATCGGAAGCGGCAGCGAAATATTTTCTGGAGCGCTGGGTAGCTCAATATGGCTGTCCCGCCATCGTGACTATCCATCGAGGGTCACATTTCTCGTCGACTTTTGCCACGTTACTTAATGCTTTAGGCTATCGCCACTTTTAGATGACAGTGTATCATTTGGTCGCTAACGGCATGGTGGGGCGTTTTCACCGCGAATTGAAGGCCGTGCTATATGAGCATGCAAATTCCTCATGGTCAAAAACACTTCCTTGCGTCCTTCTAGGCTTAAAAATTACTGTTAAAACCGATTTCGATGCAACATTAGCACAGCTACTCTACGGCTGCATGCTGCGGTTGCCCGGACATCTGGTGGAACCCGCCGCACCTACTTCTTCTTTCGACTACAGAAGTTACACCAACTGATCGGTTCACCAGATGCGTCAGCTACGTCCACCCGCTCCTCGATCGCAGATGACCCCAGTGTATGTACCTGAGGCCCGTAGACGGTTTTCGACAGTCTCTTTAGTCGCAGTACATAGGACCTTTCAAAGTACTACACCATGCGAGTAAGACGTACACGAATGACCGCGGTGGCCGACTCAAAACAGTCACTATCGACTGTCCGAAGCTTGCTTTTATGAAAGAAACCACGTCGCCCGTTTGTCTAGTATTGCTTCGTGCAATGTCCCGACTCACCGCACCAACTTTCAGCATCCTAGTGAAGTTCACCCAGACAAGGATCCCTGTCTGCAACATCAGCCTTCCCGACATCTTCCGAATCTAGCCCGCCGCCTTCCACAATTAATCGCCATGGATGGGAGGTGCGTAAACCTGTTCGTTTTCCCGACTATGTACACCGTAAATAGGTATAGGTTCGTAGATATTGTGTATAAATGCCACATTTTTGATCCATCAACGTTTTGAAAACAAAAGCATCAAAAACTTCCGAAAAACCTTTTTCTAAAAAATTATACAAATCCAAAGCTTCTCAACATGCAGACCATTTTCCTTTCTTTCTGACCTTTCTGCGCGCGTTTTGCTATTTTCTAATCTCTAAATGCCCCAACCCATCTCTACGATAGACGGGCTCACAAGTTTACTGTTTTCGAGGATCGGCGCAGTCAACGAGAACCCTGACGCTAACTTGGATCGTTTCGCCGCAGGATGAGGGTCGCTTCATCGTGGGATGATGGTCATTTTGACTCAGGACGGGGTGCGGTAGTTTGAGAGACCACTACCAAACGCATCATTTGGCAGCAGCTAAGGTTGAGGTCCTGCCAGCCTATTTCTGGACTAGCCAGTTTTTTGTTTTCCGACAAGCCCGCTGCAACGGCTCGCTAACATTTACCCAGCGCTGCAATCAGGAAATAATAAATTACAAGCGGCACTGCGGACTCCGACTTCCGGCAAACCTCCATTCAAACCAAACGTCCACTCACTCACTCGGTACGATTTTGCTCAGCCAACTTCGATTCACCCGTCATTTGTGACATCCAAGACATCCAAGATTGTCCAACCTTCTAAATGGAGGAGCTCTGTAGCACCACAAATGATAAGTATTATCCCTGGTGTACAATTTCGCTGCTAAGCAATTATACGCTTTTCCATCTTGTTTTAAGCACCCTTACCTTACCTCTATTTTGACTTACATCCGGCTCGAGACTTGACCGTCTTGTAACTTCGCGAGCCAACGAGTTGCACTTGTCTCGCTTCATCTGTCCACTTCTTCTTGTAGCCCATCAAATACAGCCCAATTTGGCCTACTCCAATTGCCTTCTGATATCCGTGCTTGATTTCGCGCACCGTCTCGGACTAGTACTTACTATTCCTTGTGACACGCA